>SJYC01013490.1:23-11716 GCA_006408675.1 Madoqua kirkii | reverse complement strand
CATTTTCCCTAATGCATTAATGTAATGTAATGAAATAATTTGTTTGAAAAATACTGTTACTTATAGGTATAATATAAAGAATTAAGTCGGTAGCTTAGCAATACTTGGTACCAAACTTCTTAGAGATACGTCTTCCTAACTTATAGAATTTTTGGTCCTTGTAGATGAATGGCAAAGAAAATCTTCATAAAGGATGATTCCATTAGCTCTCTGGGTTAGGACAATGTTAATGGGGTAGAGGATATAATACTGGTTTCATAAGCTCTGCTTTCATGGATTTTTGCCATTGCCTCACAAATTGCCACCTATTGAATTAAAAGTCTTTATTACTTCAGAAGTTCATATTTGCCCCAGGGAAAGGAAGATATAAAATAATCAAATAAAAATAAGAAAGTTAGCTGAGAATCTAAATGGATTTCTTATAACTCATAGCAAGATACAATGCTTAAAATCTTTTTTGATTTTTTCAATCATATATGACTTTTAGGGGGAAAAAAAAGAATTTTCTGAGTTCAAAGAGCTTGGCTTACAATATTAAAAGATGTGAGCCAGTAGGCAATGCTTAGATGACAAAATAAAGATGTTTAATGATAGAAAATCTGGCTTTCCTTCCCCAAAAGCAATAAAGTAGACTGGTTGGCAGAATAAGGGACAGTTGAGAGCCGAAGAATAAGAATGAAAGATTATATTTTAGAATTTGAGATATGGCCTCATCACTGCTTCCACCCACCACTTGAACCTGTGGCCAACTGTTTAGAACATCTTGTTCCAAGAACATGTAGGAAAGAGTTACGTGTATTGCATACTATGAAAGATAATAAATTCTGAAGAATTTATTTCTAATAACACATAGAAATAAGATTTGAAAATGTAGCTGTGTTTATACTTGTATGTCAACAGACCTCTCCAAAATTTATTAATCAAGTTATTAGCAAAATTTAAGAATAAGAAAATGACTTACAGCTGATGATTTCATTGGCAGGACTCCCAAGTTTTGGAGAAAACAGAAAATCACTTCTCAACTATTTCTGTAACTTATATCAACAGTAAACCACAAAGTTGTCAACCCCCAACCTTCCAAAGGGGAGACTAAACAAAGTCCAACTGTTTAGAACATCTTGTTCCAAGAACATGTAGGAAAGAGTTACGTGTATTGCATACTATGAAAGATAATAAATTCTGAAGAATTTATTTCTAATAACACATAGAAATAAGATTTGAAAATGTAGCTGTGTTTATACTTGTATGTCAACAGACCTCTCCAAAATTTATTAATCAAGTTATTAGCAAAATTTAAGAATAAGAAAATGACTTACAGCTGATGATTTCATTGGCAGGACTCCCAAGTTTTGGAGAAAACAGAAAATCACTTCTCAACTATTTCTGTAACTTATATCAACAGTAAACCACAAAGTTGTCAACCCCCAACCTTCCAAAGGGGAGACTAAACAAAGTGATACATGGTGCGCATTTGGGAGACGGACAAGGAAACGAACAAAAAGCAGTTACAGGGCAAAGTTGATATTTCTTCCTTCCTACTGAAATTTGGAGAAGGCAATGGCACCCCACTCCAATCCCAGGGACAGGGGAGCCTCGTGGGCACCCATCTATGGGGTCTCAGAGTCAGACACGACTGAAGTGATTTAGCAGCTTAGCCGCTTAGCAGCATTGAAATTTACGCCTGGATGTTGTTGCCAAATGTGGGATTTTGGCTGTAGAAAGACAATAAGTAGTTTTAGAACAAATATATAGCTGTAAAATCACCACCAACAATGATACAGAACTTCAAATCAGGGTGGAAAATAAAGCAGTAATTATTGTCCCTGCTTTCCCCACAATTTCTGAATAACACATGCAATTTTGTGTTTGAGGAGTAAAAAATGGGGAATAAGTTAATTGTTTAACAAGGAGAACTAAAAGGGAAAATGGGAAAAGAAACGTGTACACAAATCAAGAAATGTGAGTGTGAGGCCACATTTTACAGCTGCCTCTGCTTCTCTGGTTGCACACACCCATCTCTTTCCTGGTCTCAAGAGTTCTAAAGATGCTGTGAACAAGCAGCAATCAGTGGTTCCAGAAGATAATTTCTATAATGTATTAGGTCTATAACAATTCTCATTATCATCATATTACCTTTTACATTCCCTGTTCCCAACTCAAAGTGCAAGATGCAGATGGCAAGTTCCTTAGAGAAGGCACATTGTTTTGCTGCTTGATGTTTCCAAATGAAGATGTATAATGAATTGTGCATAGCATATAATTATAGCTTATTTACTGTATTTAGCATTGAACAGTTCAGAACCAGATGCAAGTGTCTGAAGAAAATCAGAAGAGTCTCTTACTAGGCACAGGACACAACATGTATAGACCTAAATTTATAAATCAAAAGCAGAGTGCTTTTGAACAGATATTTGACTATAGTGACAAATCATAGCTCTAGTGATGATTTTCAAAAGTCCCATCAGGTTGAAGGCTAAAGTTAGGACACAGAATTTTGCAGCCTCTTCTGTTTTGTTTGTTTAATTCTGTAATTATTTATTTGTCATTAGGAAAAGAAGGTGAAAGTGTAGTATCTAGCCTCAGGGAACACATTTCTGGAAGCTGTTCATAAAGGATATATCAGCAAGAGCACTAACATTCTAGTTATAAAACATCAGAGATTTATATTTTACTCAACTATTGAGTATAAAACACTGTTCACAGTCAAAAGAAAAGTCATCCTTAAGCCTTTTATCAGAATTTCTCATAATGTTATTTAGACACACTGCCAGCATGCCTTTTTAAGATTTCCTTACAAAGCAGATGTAAAATTCTAGGCTGTCTTTGAAATAGGGTTAAAAGTGATTTAGATTTTATTTCAGTAATATATACCACATTGAAATGGATTCCTGAGTTTTGCCTATATGTTTGAAAATAAGTGAACATGAGAATAATCCCATCCCTTTCATCCCTGTCATGTTCATAAGAAAAGAACAAATATTTCTAATTATCTGATGTTTGGTCAGAGTGGACTCTCTTGTTTTATGGATATGAAATTTGAGTCATAGATAAAAACATTTGAGCAAGTTTTCTCTATGTAAAGAAATTATTTAAATAAGATTCACAGTGTTTGCATTGCCATGTATCTACTTTTTATTAGGATATTAATGCTTGATGGTTTTTATTTAAGTATAATTGTCAAAGGTAGTGGAGTTGATAGAATTCTAGCTGAGCTATTTCAAATCCTAAAAGATGGTGCTGTTAAAGTGCTGCACTCAATATGTCAGCAAATTTTAAAACCTCTGCATTGGCATGGGACTGGAAAAATTCAGTTTTCATTCTAATCCCAAAGAAGGCAAAGCCAAAGAATATTCAAACTACCATACAATTGAACTCATTTTCCATACTAGCAAGGTTATACTCAAAAACCATCAAGCTAGGCTTCAGCAGTATGTGAACTGAGAATTTCAGATGTACAGCCTGGGTTTAGGAAAGTCAGAGGAACCAGAGATCAAATGGCCAACATGTGTTGGATCATGGCAAGGCAAGGGATTTCTAGTAGAAAAAACACACACACACACACAAAACATCTACTTCTACTTCACTGACTATGCTATGATAGCATAGTCATAGGTGAATGACAACAAATAGTGCAAAATCCTTAATGAGATGGAAATACCAGACCACCTTACCTGTTTGTTAAGAAACCTGTATGCGGGTCAAGAAGCAATGCTTAGAACCTCACACAGAACTGACTGGTTCAAAATTGGGAAACGAGAATGACAAGGCTGGATATCAGCACCCTGTTATTTAACTTCTATGCCAAGTTCAGTTCATTTCAGTTGCTCAGTCATGTCTGACTCTGAGACCCCATGGATTGCATCACACCAGGCTTCCCAGTCCATCACTAACACTCAGAGCTTGCTCAAATTCATGTCCATTGAGTCAGTGATGCCATCCAACCATCTCATCCTCTGTCATCCCCTTCTCCTCCTGCCTTCAGCCTTTCCTAGCATCAGGGTCTTTTCAAATGAGTCAGTTCTTCACATCAAGGGGCCTAAGTATTGGAGCTTCAGCATCAATATCAGTCCTTCGATGAATGAATATTCAGGACTGATTTCCTTTAGAATTGACTGGTGAGATCTCCTTGCAGTCCAAGGGACTCTCAAAGTCTTCTCCAGTACCACAGTTCAAAAGCATCAAATAGTTGAAGCTCAGCTTTCTTTATGGTCCAATTCCCACATCCATATTTGACTACTGGAAAAACCATAGCTTTGACTAGACAGACTTTTAAATATGCTGTATAGGTTGGTCATAGATCAATGCAGACATAGGACTCTGCAAATGTCTATGCAGAGTACATCATACAAAATGCTGGGCTAGATGAATCACAAGCCAGACTCAAGATTGGCAGCAGAAATATCAACAAATTCAGATATAATACCACTCTAATGGCAGAAAGTGTGGATCACAATAACCTGTGGAAAATTCTGAAAGAGATGGGAATAACAGACCACCTGAACTGCCTCTTGAGAAATCTGTATGCAGGTCAGGAAGCACCAGTTAGAACTGGACGTGGAACTACAGACTGGTACCAAACAGGAAAAGGAGTCCATCAAAGCTGTATATTGTCACCCTGCTTATTTAACTTATATGCAGAGTACATCATGAGAAATGCTGGGCTGGATGCAGCATGAGCTGGAATCAAGATTGCTGGGAGAAATATCAATAACCTAAGATATGCAGATGACACCATCCTTATGAAATAAAGTGAAGAAGAACTAAAGAAACTCTTGATGAAAGTGAAAGAGGGGAGTGAAAAAGTTGGCTTAAAGCTCAACATTCAAAAAACTAAGATCATGGCATCTGGTCCCATCACTTCATAGCAAATAGATGGGGAAACAGTGGAAACAGTGGCTGACTTTATTTTTTTGGACTCAAAAATCACTGCAGATGGTGACTTCAGCCATGAAATTAAAAGACACTTACTCCTTGGAAGAAAAGTTACAGCCAACCTAGACAACATATTCAAAAGCAGAAACATTACTTTGTCAACAAAGGTCCGTCTAGTCAAGGCTATGATTTTCCCAATGGTCATATATGGATGTGAGAGTTGGACTGTGAAGAAAGCTGAGCACCAAAGAATTAATGCTTTTGAACTGTGGTGTTAGAGAAGACTCTTGAGAGTCTCTTGGACTGTAGGAGATCCAACCAGTCCATCCTAAAAGAGATCAGTCCTGGGTGTTCATTGGAAGGACTGATGCTGAAGCTAAAACTCCAATATTTTGGCCACCTAATGCGAAGAACTGACTCATTTGAAAAGACTCTGATGCTGAGAAAGATTGAGGGCAGGAGGAGAAGGGGATGACAGAGAATGAGATGGTTGGATGGCACCATTGACTCAATGGACAGGAGTTTGGGTAAACTCTGGGAGTTGGTTATGGACAGGGAGGTCTGGAGTGTTGTGGTTCGTGGGGTCACAAAAGGTCAGACACGACTGAGTGACTGAACTGAACTGAATGACAGAAAGTGAAGAGGAACTAAAGAGCCTCTTAATGAGATGAAAAGGAGAGTAAAAATGCTGGCTTAAAACTCAACATTAACAAAGCTAAGGTCCTATCACTTTGTGGCAAATAGAAGGGGAAAAAGTGGATGCAGTAACAAATATTATTTTCTTGGGCTCCAAAATCACTGCAAATGGTGACTGCAGCCATGAAATTGAAGACACTTGCTCCTTGGAAGGAAAGCTGTAACAAACCCAGACAGTGTATTCAAAAGCAGACATGGCTTTGCCAACAAAGGTCCGTCTAGTCAAAGCTATGGTTTTTCCAGTAGTCGTATACAGATGTGAGGATTGGACCATGGAGAGAAAGCTGAGTGTAGAAGAACTGATGCTTTCAAATTGAGGTACTGAAAAGACTCTTGAGAGTTCCTTGAACTGAAAGGACATTGAACCAGTCTATCCTAAATGAAATCAACCCTGAATATTCTTTGGAAGGACTGATGCTAAAACTCCAGTCCTTTGGCCACATGATGTGAAGAGCTGACTCATTAAAAAGACCCTGATGCTTAAAAGATTGAAGCCAAAAGGAATGGAGGGTGGCAGAGGATGATATGGTTAGATAGGCATTCTAGATAGAAAATTCAGTCGACATGAATTTGTAGTGAAGGACGAGGAAACCTGGTGTGCCGTGATCTAAGGGGTCACAAAGAATTGGACATGAATTATCAACTAAACATCAACAAAAAATAATTGATGTGCAATATTATATTAGTGATTCTATATTTCTGTATGTTATGAAATGATCACCTTGCTATGTCTAGATACCCTTTGTCACTGTACAGAGTAATTGCAGTATTATTGACTATATTCCCTATGCTGTACATTACAACTCTGTGACTTTTTTTTAATAATTGCTAATTAGTACCTCTTACGGGCCATTCCAAATTTTTCTACCTACTCACTGTCTTCCCCTTTACCACTCATAATTTGTTCTCTGTGTCTATGAGTCTGTTTCTGTTTTGTACTTCTGGCTCATTTGTTTTGATTTTAGATGTGATGTATAATTGAAAACATACAGTATTTGTCATTCTCTTATTGATTTCACGTAGATTCCTCTAGTTTCACTTTGTTGTTGCAAGTGATAAGATTTCATTTTGTTTTTTAGTGGCTGGGTAATATTCTGTTGTAAAGTATCTACATGTGTCTCTATGTGTGTGTTTAGTTCAGTGCTCAGTCGTGTCCGACTCTTTGAAATCCCATTGACTGCAGCATGCCAGGCCTCCCTGTTCATCACCAACTCCTGGATCTTACTCAAACTCATGTCCATCAAGTTGGTGATGTCATCCAACCATCTCATATTCTGTCATCCCTTCTCCTGCTTTCAGTCTTTACAGCCTCCGGGTCTTTTCCACTGAGTCAGATCTTCACATCAGGTGGCCAAAGTACTGGAGTTTCAGGTTCAGCATCAGTCCTTCCAATTAATATTCAGGAGTGATTTCCTTTAGGATGGACTAGCTTGATCTCCTTGCAGTCCAAGGGGCTCTCAAGAGTCTTCTCCAACACCACAGTTCAAAGGCATCAATTTTTCTGTGCTCAGCTTTCTTTATAGTCTAGATCTCACATCCATACATGTCTAATGGAAAAACCACAGCTTTGAATAGATGGACCTTTGTTGGCAAAGTAATGTCTCTGCTTTTCAATATGCTGTCTAGGTTGGGCACAACTTTTCTTCCAAGGAGTAAGCGTCTTTTAATTTCATGGCTGCAGTCACCATCTGCAGTGATTTTGGAGCTCCCCCACAAAATTAAGTCTCTCACTGTTTCTGTTGTTTCTGTATTTGCGGTGAAGTGATGGGATACCGTGATCTTAGTTTTCTGAATGTTGAGTTTTAAGCCAAATTTTTCATTCTCTTCTTTCACTCTTGTCAAGAGGATCTTTAGTTCTTCTTCACTTTCTGCCATAGGGTGGTGTCATCTGCATATCTGAGGTTGTTGATATTTCTCCCTGCAAACTTGCTTCTTATATATTTACATCTTCTTCATATGCATATGTGTATGTATGTATATATAAAGAATATGTAAATATGTAAATACATGATATGTATATATGTGTATAAATATGTATAATAACTTTTTCCTTATAAAATGATTATCAGTGAACCCTAAGATAAATTTCATATCTTAGCTACTATAAATAATGCTGCAGTGAACATGGGAATATATGTATCTTCTCTGTCATTAAATAGAATATATATCATTATATTTTCTAATGCTAAATGCTTAGTTTAATTGCTGGATTGTATGGTAGTAGTATTTTTATTTTTTAAGGGATCTACATAATGTTGTTTATATTGGTATACCAATTTACATTCCCACCAATGATGGATTCTCTTTCCTCCACATCTTTGCCAATTTTTGTGTTTTCTTTATAGCCATTCTGACTGATGTGAGGTGATATTTCATTGTGATTTTGATTTATATTCCCTTGATGGTTAGAGATGTTGATTTATTCATTTATTTATTTGATTGTGCTAGGTCTTAGTTTTGACACATGGAATCTGCAGTCTTCATTGCAGTGTGTAGTATCTTTAGTTGCGGCATCTGGGATCTGAGCATCTTTCAAGTGCCTATTGGCCATCTGTATATCTTCTTATGAAAAATGTTTATGTCCTATACTAATCCTTTAATCATATTGGTTTGCTATTGAATTTTATTCTTTATATGTTTTAGATATGAACCCCTTATCAGATATATCATATGTAAATATCTTCTCCCATTTAATAGGTTATCATTTTGTTTCATGGATTGCTTCCTTCACTATGAAAAGTCTTTTAGTTTGATGTTGTCACATTTGTTTATTTTTATGTTTGTTACCCTTGCTTGTGGAGACAGATTAAGAAAAAATCGTGCTTAGACCAGTGTTAAAGAGCATACCACCTACATTGTTTTCTAGAAGTTTTACTCTTTTAGGTATTACATTTAAGTCTATAGTCCACCTTGAGGTTATATTGTATAAGAAAGGGGTAAGTTTCCCTCTTGTACATATATCTGTCCAGTTTTCCCAACACCATTAATTGATGAGACTTCCTTTTCCCCATTTTCTATTACTACCTCCTTTGATATAGACTCTTTGAACATATAAGCATGAGTATATTTTTGAACTCCATTCTGTTTCATTGATCAATGTGTCTGTTTTTTTGCCAGCACCATACTGTTTTGATAACTGTAGTTTTGTAGTATAGTTTAAAATCAAGACACATAATACCTTCAGCTTTGTTCTTTTTTCTCAATATTCCTTTGGCTATCTGGAGTTTGTGATTCTATACAAATTTTAGAATTATTGGCCCTACTTCTGTGAAAAAATCATGGATATTTGCAGTATTTAAATTTAAAAAACATATTTTTTATCCTGATAAAAAGATTTGCTCCCATTCCCATCAGTTCAGTCGCTCAGTCATGTCTGACTCTTTGGGACCCCATTAATCGCAGCACACCAGGCATCCCTGTTCATTACCATCTGTTGGCGTTCACTCAGACTCACGTGCATCGAGTCCGTGATGCCATCTAGCCATCTCGTCCTCGGTCGTCCCCTTCTTCTCCTGCTCCCAATCCCTCTCAGCATCAGAGTCTTTTCCAATGAGTCAACTCTTCGCATGAGATGGCCAAAGTACTGGAGTTTCAGCTTGAGCATCATGCCTTCCAAAGAAATCCCAGGGTTGATCTCCTTCAGAATGGACTGGTTGGATCACCTTGCAGTCCAAGGGACTCTCAAGAGTCTTCTCCAACACCATAGTTCAAAAGCATCAATTCTTCGGCACTCAGCCTTCTTCACAGTCCAACTCTCACATCCATGTCAGTGATGCCATCCAGCCATCTCGTCCTCGGTCGTCCCCTTCTTCTCCTGCTCCCAATCCCTCTCAGCATCAGAGTCTTTTCCAATGAGTCAACTCTTCGCATGAGATGGCCAAAGTACTGGAGTTTCAGCTTGAGCATCATGCCTTCCAAAGAAATCCCAGGGTTGATCTCCTTCAGAATGGACTGGTTGGATCACCTTGCAGTCCAAGGGACTCTCAAGAGTCTTCTCCAACACCATAGTTCAAAAGCATCAATTCTTCGGCACTCAGCCTTCTTCACAGTCCAACTCTCACATCCATACATGACCACAGGAAAAACATAGCCCTGACTAGACAGACCTTAGTTGGCAAAGTAATGCCTCTGCTTTTGAATATAATATCAGGATTAGTCATAACTTTTCTTCCAAGGAGTAAGCATCTTCTAATTTCATGGCTGCAGTCACCATCTGCAGTGATTTGGCAACCCCCAAAAATAAAGTCTGACACTGCTTCCACTGTTTCCCCATCTATTTCCCATGAAGTGATGGGACCAGATGCCATGATCTTCGTTTTCTGAATGTTGAGCTTCAAGCCAACTTCTTCGCTCTCTTCTTTCACTTTCATCAAGAGGCTTTTTAGCTCCTCTTCACTTTCTGCCATTAGGGTAGTGTCACCTGCATATCTGAGGTTATTAATATTTCTCCCAGCAATCTTGATTCCAGCTTGTGTTTCTTCTAGTCCAGCATTTCTCATGATGTACTCTGCATATAAGTTAAATAAGCAGAGGGACAGTATACAGCCTTGACGTACTCCTTTTCCTATTTGGAACCAGCCTGTTATTCCATGTCCAGTTCTAACTGTTGCTTCCTGACCTGCATACAGATTTCTCAAGAGGCAGAATAGGTAGTCTGGTATTCCCATCTGTTTCAGAATTTTCCACACTTTATTGTGATCCACATAGTCAAAGGCTTACTGGTGTGTTAATAGGTATATCAAACTTTAACATGAAAGTGAAATTTGCTCAGTTGTGTCAGCTTCTTGTGACCCCATGGATGGTAGCCTGCCAGGCTCCTCTCTCTGTCCATGGAGTTCTCCAGGCAAGAATACTGGAGAGGATAGCTTTCCCTTCTCCAGGGGATCTTCCCAACCCAGGAGTCAAACACAGGTCTCCCATATTGTAGGTCGATTCTTTACCATCTGAGCTACCAGGAAAGCCCAAGAATATGGGAAGGGGTAGCCTATCCCTTCTCAGGGAATCTTCCTGACCCAGGAGTTGAACAAAGGTTTGCTGCATGGCATGAAGATTCTTTACCAGCTGATTTATCCTAACATACTGAGACAGAAATCCTGTCCACCTTCCTCCTCCCCAGATTTGCTTATTTTGAATTCCCTCCTCTCTTTCAGTTCATGGTTCCTCTTTCTCTTTCTTTTTCTCTTTGTTTCTTTCATGATTTTCTTTCATGATTTTCTTCCTCCCTCCTTCCATCCTTCTCTCTGTCTCTTACTCTCTCTTTTATTTTTTTTTTTTGCGTGTAATTACAACCAGAGATACAATATAAAATTTTATATGTCTGTATCTACCAATACACACATATTAGAGTTTCTTTAGGGTTTAAATCAGGGCTGTCCAATAAAAGCTTCCTGTGATAATAGAATTATCCCATAATCTGTACTGTCAAATAATGTATTCACTAGCAGTTGAAATATATCTAGTGAGACTGAAGAATTAAACTTTCAGTTTTATTGATGTTATTTAAGTTTATATAATTTAAATAGCTACATGTGGCTAGTATTGGAGAGTTCCAGTCTATCCCAAGAAATGGAGTTGCTTGGGAATCATTTATGCACATTTAAACGTGAGCTAAAGTCAACTTGCTCTCTAGAACAGACTTTAGTTTCTGTATGCAATTACGTATGCAATTTCTTATGCATGCAACAATTCCTTTACCTCCTTGATTATATTTAGTATTAATAGGTTTTTACACTTTTTTGTGTACTGCAGTGGGTGATATTAGTATCTCATTAATCATTTAACCTGTATTTGCCTGCATTGTCTTATATTGCCCATACCTTTATTGCCAGTCATGTTTTTTTCTTTCTATTACCTTCTTATTTTTCTGTTGAAGTATTTATTTACCAGCTTCTGATTAAGAGGTATGCTCATATTATGTTCTTCCAAAGAGAAAGTAGGTCTGTGTTAGTTTAAGTCCAGTCTTTAATGATATTTGAACTTGAGCAATGAAAAATTGATGTACTTATATTGTCTTTAATTTTAATGAATTTGAAATTTAATTCTAAATGTATTTGAAAATATCTTTTTCATGTCCATGAAAAACTGAAGGATGATCTTAGTTTCATAAAAATATAAATAATTTGACA
>SJYC01013489.1:0-16731 GCA_006408675.1 Madoqua kirkii | reverse complement strand
GCTCTACAGGTATATAAACTATTTTCTTTATGCTCCTAACAAATGCATTTCATCAAATTAAAGAATTTCTTTTTTTCTCATTTATAATTGTTTAAATTAAAAATGAATGTAGAGTATATTTAATAATTTTTCTGTGACTAATATAATCATATGGTGTTTCTCTACTATAGTAAAATTACCCTGCAACTTTGGATGTTAGTATTGTTATATTATCTAATACTGAATCTCTCTTGCATTTCTGAATTATGACTACTTGTTTTATCATTATTTTATACTAAGACAATTTGTACTTGTAACTAATCTGTGAAATCTATGGTGTCTGTTTTCTCTCATTTTCATATTCTACTGGATATGCTTTGAATCATTTTAAGGTGATGGGCAGAGGTGCTTAAAGGAGTATGCTTATGTTGATATCCTATCTGGAAGCTGTAACAAAATGCTTTTGAAAGTACATCATTGCCCAGGGATCTTGAGATAAATTAAAAATGGGGAGGTGTAGTCATGAGCAGGTCTCCCCAAGAAACAAATTTGGAGAGTTGAGCATGTAGCTAAGGATTCACTAACATCCCTGGAAGGAAAAGGAAGAAGGCAGGAGTGGGCTATGGGCAATGTGAAGCTACTGTACAATGTCAGTTTGGGGAATTCTGGACTTGGAATGTTTTTTTGGAGCTGTCCTGTGTTGGCCTGAGATGACCCCGGTTTTATGTATCCATGTTGTGTAGTCCTAGCTCATGGGTTACCCAAGACAGAGTATGGGATTGAATAAGACAGCTCTCTGCAGCTAAGACTGTCCCTGAAGGAGCTGACCATATAAAACTGGGTACTGTCAGCACTCCAAGAAGCTGGAGCTGGAGCAGCACTCAGAGAAGCTGCTCATTCTTAAAGTGAGAGTTTGTTACACCTCTCAGTCTTTGCCATGGATATGCATGGATAATGAGAAAACTGTTAGGCCTGAATGACCTGTTTAGATAGGGTCAGCACTGATTTTAGCTGACTGATATGGGATAGTTAGGTACTCCAGAATAACCCCAGGTACACTAAAAGGGACGTTGTGTATATTGTAGATGTAAAAATAGTATGTGTTGCTTTGTAGCTCATGCCTCTAAATTAATTAGTGGAGGTACTTGAAGAATGACTGTCAACATTTTCAGTGTTTGTAGTTTCTCACTTCTCTAAAGCCTATGTGTCACAGTGATGGTCAAAATAACCTTCAAGGTAGTGAGAATTGGTAAATTGGCAGATATCCTGAGCCACAGTTGCTCAAACTGTAAATTTATGAAAACAAAATAAGCATTTGGTGTCTGAGGTTTTAGCTGCAGTAGTGCTTGCCCTCCTCCAACTTTGTGCCACATGGGTGGTGTAGACAGGACAATGTCAAGTTTAGTTCCCTTACTTCTTTCCTAAACTTCACTTTATCTTTGTTCCAGCCTCCCTCAAATGCCTAGTTGATAAGCAGATTGTTTTATTCTGCTCAGCCTGAGAATTTAATTTGAAAAGAAGATCAGAAACCAGAGAATATTTGATTTATGCTAGTGCTGCATCCAAGGACTCTACTGAAGAATAATATGCTTTTTTAATGAGACAGTAGTGATACAAAACGGGAATGGTTTATGGTTTGTCTATAGGCTTGTAGTCCAGAGACCAAAGGTTTAAGTCTGCTCATTTGTTAGCAGACTTCACACCAACTTGTTTCACTTATATTGGATTTATTTTTCCAGTCTCCCCAAATGGAAATGATAAACTATGTTATGGAGATTTATGTCACAGTTTCACACTGTTTCCTCCATTTATTTAATTCAAAGAATTTCCCATACACTATTTCATTCATTTGTATCTCTGTAAAAGCAGCACGTCTTGCATTAAAACCCTTCTGCAGGGTAGGAGGTAGATGAATGACCTAGGGTCAGTATTTTAATGGATGATGGAGTTGGTGACTGCAGCCATGAAATTAGAAGATGCTTACTCCTTGGAAAAAGAGTTATGAACAATCTAGATAGCATATTCAAAAGCAGAGACATTACTTTGCCGACTAAGGTCCGTCTAGTCAAGGCTATGGTTTTTCCTGTGGTCATATATGGATGTGAGAGTTGGACTGTGAAGAAGGCTGAGCGCGGAAGAATTGATGCTTTTGAACTGTGGTGTTAGAGAAGACTCTTGAGAGTCCCTTGGATTGCAAGGAGATCCAACTAGTCCATTCTGAAGTAGATAAACCCTGGGATTTCTTTGGAAGGCATGATGCTCAAGCTGAAACTCCAGTACTTTGGCCATCTCATGCGAAGAGTTGACTCATTGGAAAAGACTCTGATGCTGGGAGGGATTGGGGGCAGGAGGAGAAGGAGACGACCAAGGATGAGATGGCTGGATGGCATCACGGACTTGATGGACGTGAGTCTGAGTGAACTCTGACAGATGGTGATGAACAGGGAGGCCTGGCGTTCTGCGATTCATGGGGTCCCAAAGAGTCGGACACGACTGAGCGACTGAACTGAACTGAACAGTGTATATTGAAAACCGAGTATTTTGAAGTAAGATACAAAAGTGCTTGCCATACTGCAAACATTTATGTTATGTTGTGGCTGGCAATGATATCCTTAATAGGTGGTCCAATTCTAAGATAAAATTTGGCTTATTTAACCTCTTTTGTTTTTACAGTTTTATCAGTATCAAATAGTATTGATTTGGTAACAGATATTTTATCCCTTCAAGGAAGCTTTAATCCTTGTTTAGTTCTCAGATTTCAATATTAAGCACCCTGAGGATGAATTTTACTTTAAGTTTATCTTGTTGAAAAGACATTCTCTTTACTCATATACAATCACTCCTGTAAACAATCGAAACTATCAAGAGCCCCATAAATGTTATATCTCAAATAGACTTTATGTGAATTAGATTTACTAAATGTGTAAATAAGGAGTAAGTTAAAACAGGCTAAGTTGTTACTGATATGCATAGCTTCATATACATATGACAAGAAATGATTTCTCTTGTATTTCCTTTTTAAAGAGAAATGAAATGTACAGGAGACTCAATATTTTTAGCAATCAGAACAGCCTTGGGTAAGATTTTTTTAAAGATAAAAATAAGATTCTAAGAAAACCACTGATCTGAGAGTCTGAAGACTCTCAGAATAAGCAGGACTTTAAGTCATTATATTTGCCTTTAGGTAAGTACACTGATGTACTGTGTATTGAGAGGATGTTGTGATCTTATGTGGATTAGAGTTAAAAAACTCTCAGTCCCAGATATTTGGAATAGATTAGATTCTTAGTTTCTACTTAACTAACTCATAATAAATCATATCACTCTCTCTGGATTTTATTTGGCTTTAACTTTAAGGTATATACGCCTCTTTCTAGTGTCATGTCTTTAAACAGTGGCCTCAACCTTTAGACTCAAATGAGAGAATGTATATGAAAAACATTTTGTGTATAAATCCATCAATTATTTTTATTACTTTTATTGTCTTCACATATACAGCAACCCTGATAACTCCCTTTAGAGGGGAACATTCATTATAAAACATAATTCTAGAGATAAAGATATAAGTTTTATTCCTGCCTTAGAGAATTTCTTTGATGGTCAGCTGCTCACCTAGTTTTGCCTTCCTAGAAGTTATAATTTTGAATTTTAGAGAGAAAAACAGTGCTGTTAGTTCTTAATGAGTACTCACTGGGCATTAAATTAAGAGCAGTAATTACAACAACAACAAAAATCTAAGAAAATATGACAATCCCTGCTTGAATTCTAAGAAATTATGTCATCTTCTCTTTATTTCGATTGTTACCTCTATGTCAGTTAACTGTTTCCCTCTTGGCACTTGATATTTTCCCTTACTTCATTGTAGGATATACCTTGATTTGTGGAATTTTCCAAATGATATGGAGGAAGTCTTTCTGCAGCTTTGTCAGAATCCTTCCCTAACCTATTAAAATTGATTAAAATTGGAGTTTGAAATATCTACCAGTTCCAGGTGGGAACTGGCTGTCCATTTTTCTTAGGGTGACTTAATATTAATGAAAATTAATTACTAAGCAGGAGTACCCACCAGCATATATGAAAAGCCTCCAGCCTACCATTCCAAGCATAAACTATTTTAGCTTGGTTTTCCAATCTGTAGTATCAAGATATGAACCAAGTCCTATGCCTATTTCTTTCTCCAGTAATAACTGATTTCTAGTAACAGTTACTGTTTTGGTTAGTTTATTTGATTTTTATTTTTCTATGTTTATTCTTCATATCTCTCACCTCTGATTCCGTTTTTTTTACAATTTACAATTCTGTTTTAAATATTTAATGCTAAAATATTTTATATTTAAATATTTAAAAGAAATTAAACCACACTTTTTATTCCAACTATATAAACATACACTTAAGTTGAAAATATGGCCTGGCTCCCAGTTCAAACCATCTGACTTTGGGGACATAATTATAGGCAGAAACTGTGACTTAGCTCCAATTATGTGCTGGGCCCAAGTTGGATGCCTCCTGTTTTTCAAAGATGAGTAGCCAAAATTAGAATTTAAATTGTAAGTTCAAAGAAATTCAGGGTATATCTGGTTTCTGCTAGTTAAAGTGTCATATGAGAATCCAGAGGGGAAGACTCCTATGTCATTCACATCTTCCCTGACTTAACCCAAGCCTAGGTGTCTCAGAAACTGGTAATTAAACACAGTTCTTCTCAATTACTTTGTTCTTCATGAAAACACTTTATTTCTGTAATGTATTGGTGTTCAGTTTAAATGAACATAACTTTATTCTCCCACCCTGCATATATGCATGGGAGTGGAGGGGGAAGGGAAATGGAGGGGAAATGAAAAGCCCTTGAAATCATATAGTAATTAGTTTCTCTATTTGAAAGCTCTAAGTTTAATTAAACACCAGTGATAGCCAGCAATAAACTGTTACCCCTGGGAGAGGGGAAAATGTCAAATTTCATTCTGAAAAGACTTTTACAAAAACACAGACACAACATTGATTCAGTTTTATCTTGAAGATTTATTTCATACCAGTTCAAGCTACTCAAGAGTAATTCAAACCTGCTCCCAAATGCAATAAGTGTAAAGAACTAAAAACTTGCTGTCAGATGATTTTTGTAGCATCTCACCATATCTAAATATTGTATACTGATGTAAGAAATAATACTACCCAAAATATTTGTTAAGAAAATTTTAGCTCAAGAAAACACATATGCTATTATGACATCATATGGGTTTATTATGTGTGTGTGTGTGTGTGTGTGTGTGTGTGTGTGAGTGACAGAGAGGTTTTTCTTTAGAATGGTCCATTTGTGTATTTAGGCTTCTCAGATGGCTCAGTGGTCAATGTGGCTGTGGATGTAGGAGACATGGGTCAGGAAGATCCCTTGTTTGAGGCCCCCAGATATCTAGTCTGACAAGTTGGCAACATTTGACCTTTAAGAATGTATACTAAGATGTTAATTTCTTTTTTCCATTATATGGCAGCCACTTCTTTCTACCTTCCTCTCCCAAAGTTGTGACACAGTACATGTCCTGTCTCTCCTTGGGAAGTCTTGTGCATCTTTGGAAGCAGTGAACACAAGTTTACTATCTTCAGTTCTCTCATGAGTTCAATGAAGTCATGATTCAACAGATTATCTGGATTTTCCTTGGTATAAGTAGACAGTCTTTTCAGTTTCCTACAAATTATGCAGCAGAAGTAGTGACTTCAAATACATTTGTTCATGGTTTTAATAGGTGTGTACTATTCATTGCAAATATTTTACCATAATTTACTAACAATACTGTTGAACATTTTGTCTTTTTCCAAAGTTTTTTTTTTTTACCATTAAGACATAATATTATGATAAGCACACTTATGTACACAGCTTCATTTTTTTATTTAGAATTGTTTCCTGAACAGAATTACTTGGTTAAAAGAGAATAGGGTGAAACTGAAGGCTTCTGGGTTTGAATTATGTTCTGCCATTAATTGTATTATTTTCAGGTAGTTATTAAGCTCACAAAGCATTTTTTGCAAAATGTTTTCATATTTTTTGGAAAACAGAGATAATATCTACATTATAAAATTTTGTGATATGTAAATGAGATAATCCACATGTAGTGCCTGAGAGTAGATCATCATAAGCTAAACATTCAATTATGGTTAGTTATTTTAAACCAATGATGAATCTTTTTGCAGACTCTGCAAATGTCTTTCCAAAATGATTGTGACAAATCACATTATACTAACAATGCATAACAACAAAGTCCTGCACATTTAAGTGGTTGATTTTTTATTTTATCTAGGAAACACAGTTTTCATATATTGTATGGTATGACATGTGCAAATCACCAGAGTTTGTATGAAGACAGATATGAAATACCTGGGTTCAGATCCTGATCCTATATTTGTTACCAATGTGGACTTGGAAATTTTTCTTAATTTCACGACTTTTCAGTTTTCTCAGTCTTAAAAATGAGAATAATAATAATTACTTTTAGACATAGCAGGCATTATAAATAATATAGGCAAATTACTTAGCAGATTGCATACTCAAAATGAGATTCTCACCTTTACGCATACATTAGAATCACTGGGAGATCTGAGGATGTGCAGTTGTATCCCAAACTAGTCTCATCAGGATTTCTGGAGGTGGATTTCAAGTATAGGTATTTTTCCACAGCTCCCCACTGGGTGTTACGTCCTTACTCATGTTATAACAATTAATATGTATAATGATTTCACAATTTATAAATAATTTTATTACCATAACGTGATTTGAATACTATAAAAGCTTTATTTGTATTGAGAATTCCTACATATTTAAAAAAGTAAGTAGATTCTGAGCTATGATAGCTAGCAAATTTGATACAAAGTCCTTTGCCTTGCTCTTAGACTTAGTGTATTACACATATTGTCTTATATGATGGTCCTGAATCTGTATATATCTCTTGCTACATTTATATTGTGTACTGCAGAATCTGTAGCACAAATTCTCCTTACCACAGCCAGTCAAATTCTTTTACAAAATCTTTGAAGGTAATGCTCAGGATTTTATTTCCTTCCTAGTTGGTGCCATGATCTTATATACACAGAATATCATCACATTGCTCATAACCCTGCTTTGTCTATAAAAGCATCCCATTCTATGTTTATGAACATCAGGAACCGAAGTCCATAGACACTCAAAAAAGCTAAGTCCATAGGGTCGCAAAAAGCTAGACACGACTGAAGCAACTTGCATGCATGCAAGAGGAAAATAATTGGATGGGGTTTTGGAACGGGAGACCTTTACACAGAATCCAAGAGAATAGGCTTATTGAGGAGTAAAGAGGTAGTTTTCTGGATTCTGCCTTAATGCAGGGATCAGACTAACAGGAACTTGGACATAATTTCAAAACCAAAGAAATATTTTTTCTGCATAGGTGAATAAGCTAAATCTCTCTTTTCCTCTAAGCTACTGTGTGCTAGTCTGTGCACCATTAAGTAGCCTAAAGGAAGGATTTTTGTAAAGCTGTGTTATATGCCACTCGCCAACACTACCTAAAAAGCTATATGCTTTTCCTGGCCCCTCTATAAATTCTTGATTGAAACGCTCATGTGGTCCAATAAGTTTTTGCAGCTCAGTTCTGAAATTGATTTTGTATCATAATCTCTCTTAAAAAAAAAAGGTCATTTTTGGACTGCTGAAAAATTATATTTGGGACTCTTTCAAAGATATATGGGGTTCCAATATACTGGTTAAAATAAGAATATTGGTGATATAATGAAATAGCTTGAAAGGAAAATAATATACACTTAAAAGAAATAATATATCTTTGATAGAAAATAATATATCAACACCACTAACCAAGATTTAGCTTATGTAATGTAAAAGCTCTAACTGAATTTATGACCAACCTGGACAGCATATTTAAAAAAGGTCCAACAAAGGTCCATCTAGTTAAGGCTATGTTTTTTTCAGTGGTCATGTATGGATGTGAATTGGAATATAAACAAAGCTGAGCACCAAAAATTTGATGCTTTGGAACTGTGGTGTTGGAGAAGACTATTGAGAGTCCCTTGGACTGTAGGAGATCCAACCAGTCCATCCTAAAGGAGATCAGTCCTAGGTGTTCTTTGGAAGGACTTATGTTGAAGCTGAAATTCCAATACTTTGGCCACCTGATGTGAAGAATTGACTCATTTGAAAAGATCCTGATGCTGGGAAAGATTGAAGGCAGGAGGACAAGGGGACAACAGAGGATGAGATGGTTGGATGGCATGACTGACTCAATGGACATGAGTCTGAGTAAATGCCAGGAGCTGGTGATGGACAGGGGGTCCTGGTGTGCTGCAGTCCATGGGGACACAAAGGGTCAGACATGACTGAATGCCTGAACTGAACTGATAACTATTTTGATAGTCAGCTATTCATAGGTGTCCTTATATCCTTTTTGGAGATGTGATAATATTATGAAACATCAAAGACACAGGCAAAAAAAAAAAATTCTGCTGTTGATTCAGTTTCTTTTACATTTTAACTTAATAGTGGTACATTGAAAATGAAGACTCTATGCTATAGTATATATTTTAATTACACTTTTATAAACCTGAGTGAAATATAATTAAAATGCATTTATTATAGAACTATAATATGAAAAGTCTATTATATTCAGGCACACATTATAGAAAATGTAATTGATTTCTTAACCAAATGAGGAACTCTTCTACAAAATCAAGAAAATGGTTTGTTTGCTGGGTAAATTTGTTAGCAGTTATTCTTATCCTAGGTTAAACAGTTGAAAAAATAAAAGTTTTATAAGATAGCAGTATTATTATACATACAGCGATTCTGCTTCCTACTCCTAGAATTATTTTTACCCACAGTTCACTTCAGGAAAAGCAGGTCGACTCTACTGTTTATTTTAATATTTCTCACTCAATATATATCTTTTTTAATATAAATTTATTTATTTTAATTGGAGGCTAATTACTTTACGATATTGTATTGGTTTTGCCGTACATTGACATCAATATATATCTTAAACGTACCTTGTGTGTATTGACTCTGATATTTCAGGCTGGTACACTGTAGTATGATTATCACTTTAGACCAAAAAACACAAACACAAGACAGAATTCAAGATGGTGCTCCATGACATGTCACTTCCAAAAACATACAGTTTCCTTTAGCAGGAACATAATATACTTGTTATTGTGGCTAAATTCTCATTGAATAAGACAGGAACAGTCTTCATTCAACACCATCTACAATTAGTTATTTAAGCTGTACCTAGACAAGGCAATTATTTAATAGTAATACAAACAGAAAGATCTCTTTTTCTTCTCTTTCACTCTACCATTAAAAATCCAGAGAAAGATTAATAATCTTTCATCAAAAGTTTTCTTAATGAGTCAGACCCTCTTGGTTTAAAGTGTTTTGATGAAATATTTAAGTATAATTCAATAATAATAATAATAAAAACTCCGCATGTGTGTGTGTGTATATATATATATATAGAGAGAGAGAATGTATATATGCTTCCCAGATGGCACTAGTGGTAAAGAATCAACCTACAAAAGCAGGAAACACAAGAGATGGGGTTTTAACCACTGGGCTGGGAGGATCCCCTGGAGTTAGTAATGGCACCCCACTCCAGTATTCTTGCCTGGAAAATTCCAAGGGCAGAGGAGCCTGGTGGGTATAGTCCATGGGGCCCCAAAGAGTTGAATATGACTGAGCAACCAAGCACACCTTGTTAAATATATAGAGTGTATATGCAGTTTCCTTTAAAAAAAAAAAAGACCAATCATTTGACATAAAAATCTGATTAACTACTTTCATTTGAGAATAAAGTAAGATGAAACTAATGCCATGCTCAAAATAGATTAAATGACGAGGTTAGGTTTCTCAGGAGAGAGATTTATTTATCAATATTGTAACTTCTAAATCTATAATCTTTGCATAAATATGTTAATCAAACAGGTAGGCTGCCTGCATTTTTCAGCATAGATGTGATATTTTACACTTGAAAATTTCCAGTTAGTATCAAGCAAAATATTGCTGGTCCAAAGTCTCTAGGAATAATAATTTGAGTTCAAGTTTTTACTTTCCTTTCTAATACCTGACAATTTATGATATGGACTTTACCCTGGAAATTTCCTCATTATCTCTAGAATGTCTGCCTCAGGGAGCATGGAGTGGCTAACTCGGTCTACTGTCAGTAAATTTCCAGGATTTGGTTGTTTTCAGAATAATGTTTTTTGTGTGATTTAGTCAGTGATGATAAGCATGCTAATTCAACATCCCCAACCTTTTTGGCACCAGGGACCAATTTTGTGGAAGACAATTTTTTCATGGAGCGAGGGTCTAAGAGATAGTTTCAGGGATGATATAAGCCATTACATTTATAGTACACTTTATTTCTAATCTAATGCTGTCACTGACCTGACAGGACAGACATACCAGTCTGCGGCATGGAGGTCAGGGACCCCACACTAATTGGTCACTTTGAGGTCAGAATACTACAAAAGTTGTCAGGTTTCAAAATTGATATTACAATCTCAGAGAAAACTTGCTATATTCATAGAATCTGGTAATCTCTGAAGAGATGATGGCATCTTTGAAGCCAGTGAGGGGATGGCTAAGATCTCAGAAGTGAGTTGATAATTCCCAGGGATTCCACAGGACATTTTCTCTTCCCTCCAGAGACTCCTAGGCAGAGGAAGAATATTTGTAAAAACTCAGTTTTGTCCTCAGCCAAGGTCATGAGCATTTCAGCAATAAAGCACCAAACAAATGTACTGTATTCTGCACATTTTCATGTGCTAGAGACACAGACATAATTTACTTGGCAATAATAGCAAATATCACAGACAAGGCAGAAGTGCTTTCAAGGAGATTGAATCCATGCTCTGCACAATTAAGCAGTGCTACCCACCCAGTGAGGATGCTTTATAGCGTCTCATATTTTCATAACAGCCAGACTGTTGGTAAATTTAAATAAAAACTTTAGTGCATAGAACAGTGACTGACCCAGCTAATGAGATGTTAAATCAAAAAAAAAAAAGAGAGAGAGAGAGAAAAGAAAGAAAGGATGGAAGGAGAGAAGGAAGAGAGAAAGGAAGGGGGAAGGAAAGGAAGAGAAGAAAAAAGATAAACACAAATCACAATTACAGTAAGACATAGAGCTAGATACATAATGATTTAGACAAATCAAAGCTCTGCTTTGATTTATAGAAAAAAGAGAACAAAATCTATAAGATAAGCAGCAATAAATGTGTCCTGTGGCTCTTAGGATATAATTTTACAGTAGCTTTACTATAGGGCTTTCCAGGTGGCTCAGTGGTAAAGAATCCACCTATCAATTCGAGAAATGTGAGTTCAATTCCTGGCTCAGGAAGATACCCTGGAGAAGGAAATGGCAACCCACTCCAGTATTCTTGCCTGGAGAATTCCATGGGCCGAGGAGCCTGGCAGGGCTACAGTCCATGTGGTTGCAAAGAGTTGTATACAACTTAGCAGTCAAACAGTAGCAGCAACAGCTTCAGACAAAATGTGCAATATTTTTTACTATATTGTTCCCATAGGACTTTAGCCAAAAACAAGTTGAAACTATTCAGTAGCAATGGCTAGAACTGCCATGATGAACCCCAGTTTGAAAACCATGGTATAATGTTAAACACCTAGCATTTTAATATTATGATTAAAGGCTTTTGCCCCCAAAATTGGCACTTTTGCTTGTAGATGTATTTTTCAGGTTAGAAGATAGAAGGAAGGGAGTGAAGGCAATAATATTTTTTGGGTGCCTAGTATGTGTCTTGGTACATTCTGTTTTTATGTACACTAAACATCACCTAAACCGCATATTTAAAAAACAGAGACATTACTTTGTCAACAGAGGTCCATCTAGTCAAAGCTATGGTTTTTCCACTAGTCACATATGGATGTGAGAGTTGGACTATAAAGAAAGCTGAGCACCGAAGAACTGATGCTTTTGAACTGTGGTATTGGAGAAGACTCTTGAGAGTCCCTTAGACAGCAAAAAGATCCAACCAGTCCCTCCCACAGGAAATCAGTCCTGAATATTCATTAGAAGGACTTATGCTGAAGCTGAAACTCCAGTACTTTGGCCCCTGATGTGAAGAACTGACTCATTTGAAAAGACCCCTATGCTGGGAAAGATTGAAGGTGGAAGGAGAAGGGGACAACAGAGATGAGATGGTTGGATGGATCACTGACTCAGTGGTAATGAGTTTGAGTAAACTCCAGGAGTTGGTAATGGACAGGGAGGCCTGGCATGCTGTAGTCCATGGGGTTACAAATAGTTGGACATGACTCAGCAACTGAACTGAACTTACTAAACATCATAGTGAGTTTGCTAGATAGGCCAGTTGATAAAAACTGAGATTCAGATAAGTTGTCTAACTTTTTGCTACTAGATGAGATAAGTGGGATTTGCCTTAATTTAACTTTTCCCAGATATGTTGAATTATTATTAATGGAACTGCCATCTGGTCACCAAACCAAGAGAAACCAAAAATATTTTAATTCATGCAAAGTGTTTAGTGCAATAGCTAACACAAAGGAAGTTCTCTATAATGTTTAATGATGATAATGATCGTATCAGAATTTTCCTTTGTATCCAAGTAGTCCTACACATTTCTCCATAGTATCTGCCTAACATTCTCTCTTAGTTCCTTTCTTCAGCTCTGTATGCTAAAGCCTTGATTCAAGCTCATGTCATCTCTTCATTTGATCATAAATATTGTCAAATGATCTCTTATTTACAGTTTTGCCACCTCTTTCCAAAGCTACATCATTCTTCATATTATTACCATGATTTTTCTAAAATGAAATTTATATTATTGCCTATTGCTTAAGATCCCTCAGTCATTCTCAGTAGAAGGTATGAATCTTTCTTTTCAGGGTATATAAACTGTCCTATCATATATCTAAAATATAAAAGCTACTATTTACTTACTTAACACATTATGTATTATCTTTCAACGTTACTATTTCCCAATGGCCAAGTTAAAATCCTTAAATGGTATAAATAATTCTGTGCTATCTGACAACCTGCCCTATTGTTAATTATTAAACATTAGCTCTCACCACTCCCATTTAGCTCATATTCTAGGACCCTAAAATTCAACTATCAGTTTCTTAGGTCTCCCAGAATATATCATGGTTTCATGCTTTACACTGATACTTTGACAATTAATTTGTTGAAGGAAATATATACTTACATATAAGTATTATTGTTTTTCTGTTGCTAAGTCATGTCTGATTCTTGGACTGAACCCCAAGTCTGAACACCATGGATTGTAGCACACTGGATCCTCTGTCCTCTACCATCTCTTGGAGAGTGCTCAGATTCATGTCCATTGAGTCAGTAACGCTTTCTAACCATGTTATCTCTGCTGGCCTCTTCGCCTTTTACCTTTAATCATTGCCAGCGTCAGGTTCTTTTACAAAGAGTCAGCTCTTTGCCTCAGGTGGCCAAGGTATTGGCGCTTCAGCATCAGTCCACCCAATGAATATTTAGGGTTGATTTCCTCTAGGACTGACTGGGTTGATCTCCTTGCAGTCCAAGGGATTCTCAAGAGTCTTCTCCAACACCACAGTTCAAAAGCATCAATTCTTCGGCACTCAGCCTTCTTTAAGGTCCACCTTTCAAATCTGTACATGACTACTAGAAAAGCTATAATTTTGACTATATGGACTTTGGTCAGCAAAATGATGTCTCTGTTTTTTAATATACTCTCTAGGTTTGTCACAGCTTTTCTTCCAAGGAGCAAGCATTTTTTTGCATGGCTGCAGTCAGCAAACACAGTGATTTTAGAACACAAGAAAAATCTGTCAATGCTTCCAGTTTTTTTCTTTTCATTTGCCGTAAAATGATGTGACTGGATACCATGATCTTAGTTTTTAGAATGTTGAGTTTCAAGCCAACTTTTTCACTTTCCTCTTTCACCCTTATCAAGAAGCTCTTTAGTTCCTCTTTAGATCCAGCCCAGCATTTCACATAATGTACTCTGCATAGAAGTTAAATAAACAAGGTGACAATATACAGCCTTGTTATACTCCTTTCCCAATTTTGAACTAGTCAGTTGTTCCATGTATGGTTCTAAATGTTTCTTCTTGACCTGCTTAAAGGTTTTTCAGGAGACAGTTAAGGTGGTCTGGTACTCCCTTCTCTTTAAGAATTTTGCACGGTTTGTTGTGATCCACACAGTAAAAGGCTACCATGTAGTTAATAAAGGAGAAGTCGATTTTTTTCTCTGTGACTCCCTTGTTTTCTCCATGATTCAGTGTATGTTGGCCATTTGATCTCTGGTTCCTCTGCCTTTTGTAAACCCAGCTTGTACATCTGGAAGTTCTTGTTTCATGTATTGCTGAAGCCTTGTTTGAAGGATTTTGAGCATAATCTTGCTAGAATGTGAAATGAGCTCAATTGAATCGTAGTATGAGCTCTTCCAAAGAGTTATAAAGAGATAGAAGGGAACAAAGACCACGAGGGTGAAGTTCATGATACTTCAGTATCTGAGTTATTGTGTCACATTCTTTGATGATAGAAACAGGTTCTATGCCAAATTTCAGGCTTTACCCTATGCGGGCTGCTAATGTTAAGTAGTGTCTGGAGAGGAAATAAATGCAATAGCACTCGGATTCTCCAATAAACAAAAAGCCAATTTCTGAAGAGGCAGACAAACTGATTCTGGTATAGTCCATCTCTTGTGGCTTTCAGATCATCTTGAAGATTCTAATGATATCTGGCTCTCATGTGAGAATAGGATATCTTTGTACCTTTTCTAACAGAGACTGCATAGGTTCTATCTCTAAAGATAATACCAAACTTTATCAAGATGAAACTATAGTCTACAAAGCTGCAGGGAGCCTCAGAACCAAGACTGATTTTTATCACCTCCCTCTTCCGCCACCCATTCAAGATTTCTCTCTTCCTTGAGCACTGCTTTCTCTTATCTGGTTTGCTTGTTTGCTGAAATGACCTAGATATTAAATTCATACTGAGTGTCTAGTTTCTCAGTTGGGCAAATATCATAGCGGTCATGGAAATATTAAATGATGTCCTATTGAATCAGCTGGGTTCCTGATCTACTTTTCCTTCCTCCAGTGCACAGTTTTAACTATAGGTCTCTCTGGTATTCAAAGTCAGTTTCCATTTCTAGTAAAGTAACTCCGTTTTTGTCTACTAGTATCTCTGCATGAGAAGCCAGAAGTAATCAAGTGATAGTTTCAGCTATCAGCAGAGTAAAACCTTCATGGCATTATCTGGTGGAAGTACTTCCCCTGTGCCTTACAGAGAATCAAGGCCTTTATCCAAGGTGAAATTGAAGATTTGGGAATAGAAAGTTTAAAATCTATGAGTAAGGCTGTTAACTATGACAGAGAGGTCAGTCATTCCTCTTGTACCCATAGGTT
The DNA here is from genome assembly GCA_006408675.1 of Madoqua kirkii. NCBI lineage: Eukaryota > Metazoa > Chordata > Mammalia > Artiodactyla > Bovidae > Madoqua > Madoqua kirkii. The sequence goes on along the minus strand of SJYC01013489.1, from coordinate 1,343 downwards.
TTAGACTCATCTATTCTAGCTGTCAAAGACACAGATTCATATATAGGTTATTGATTTAGATCATATACCACAATCCTAGAAGATACTATTCAAGATCTTATTTTCAAGCTAAGCTGATACAACAGTTGTATCTTCAAAAAACAGCTCAAAGCACTATCTGGTTGCTTTTCCAGTAGCTCTTTTGGTCAAGCATCTGTTATATAACATCTTTCTTATTTAATATTCCTTGAACTGAAGCAGTATTAAAAATATTATGACTAAAAAAATCTGATATTTTATATAATCTTAGGTTTAGGTGTGGGTGCTGGCACTGAAAATAGAAAAGACAAAGGTTTATATGGAGTATATATCTGGTGTAGTAAAGAAATGGTGTTCTCTCCACCATGATGGAAATGATCCAGTGTAATCAACCTGCCTCCCATTAATATGGCTTTATGGAGGAACTGCACCAAATCAAGGGTTCAACATCAATCTCTGCTGCTAGAGGTTTGGGTATTCATCAGTGGCAGTGGCTACATCACAGTAGGTAGGGGAGCTCATGTTGCTAGATTCATACATAATTTCCAAGTATGCCCCTATGATCAGTCTGTTCACAGATCCATTCACAGTAAAGTGCTGGGGAGTGACTTCCAGAGTTTCTGTCCATCTGATTGTTGAGAATTTACTCTATGGTGGCTGCTTTCTGGTAGTCATTTACTCAGAATACAAATATCTGAAATCTTTCTGCATATTTATATAGGTTTATCCACATACTTTCCCTTCTTAATACTTTCCCCTTCTTTACTACCTCAGTTAATTTTTTATACTTCTGACCAACTAGACAAGGTATTAATTTTTATCCAGAAGTTAATACATTATCTACATCTATTATTTTTCTTCAGTATGAAGTGGATGTTCAAGTATCCGGCTCACAGATCTAGCCACTGGAAAAATATTTCTTCACCTGTGGTTTACAAAATCACACTCTAATGGGATTATAATCTAGCAACAGATTAATTCCAGCTAGTATCATCATATTATGTGAAATTACTCAGTGTCCCATTCTCATAGTCTCTACTAGAGCACAGGATCTGCAGCTTAAAACATTTCATTTAATGAACATTTTTAGTTAAAACACTACTAAATAATCTCCAATTAAAAGACAAAATCCCAGACAAAATATTAAAGATACGTCATATAAAGGAAAATACAGCGTATTAAAATTTATAGGCTGCATCACAATCAGTGATAAGGAAACTTATACTCCCAAATATAAAAATTTTAAATTAGAAAATAATCTAAACTCCTACATCATAGACATAGAGAAGAAGAGCAAATAAAAGTAAACCTAGCAGAAAGATAAA
>SJYC01013488.1:0-29972 GCA_006408675.1 Madoqua kirkii | reverse complement strand
TGACTAAAAAAATCTGATATTTTATATAATCTTAGGTTTAGGTGTGGGTGCTGGCACTGAAAATAGAAAAGACAAAGGTTTATATGGAGTATATATCTGGTGTAGTAAAGAAATGGTGTTCTCTCCACCATGATGGAAATGATCCAGTGTAATCAACCTGCCTCCCATTAATATGGCTTTATGGAGGAACTGCACCAAATCAAGGGTTCAACATCAATCTCTGCTGCTAGAGGTCTGGGTATTCATCAGTGGCAGTGGCTACATCACAGTAGGTAGGGGAGCTCATGTTGCTAGATTCATACATAATTTCCAAGTATGCCCCTATGATCAGTCTGTTCACAGATCCATTCACAGTAAAGTGCTGGGGAGTGACTTCCAGAGTTTCTGTCCATCTGATTGTTGAGAATTTACTCTATGGTGGCTGCTTTCTGGTAGTCATTTACTCAGAATACAAATATCTGAAATCTTTCTGCATATTTATATAGGTTTATCCACATACTTTCCCTTCTTAATACTTTCCCCTTCTTTACTACCTCAGTTAATTTTTTATACTTCTGACCAACTAGACAAGGTATTAATTTTTATCCAGAAGTTAATACATTATCTACATCTATTATTTTTCTTCAGTATGAAGTGGATGTTCAAGTATCCGGCTCACAGATCTAGCCACTGGAAAAATATTTCTTCACCTGTGGTTTACAAAATCACACTCTAATGGGATTATAATCTAGCAACAGATTAATTCCAGCTAGTATCATCATATTATGTGAAATTACTCAGTGTCCCATTCTCATAGTCTCTACTAGAGCACAGGATCTGCAGCTTAAAACATTTCATTTAATGAACATTTTTAGTTAAAACACTACTAAATAATCTCCAATTAAAAGACAAAATCCCAGACAAAATATTAAAGATACGTCATATAAAGGAAAATACAGCGTATTAAAATTTATAGGCTGCATCACAATCAGTGATAAGGAAACTTATACTCCCAAATATAAAAATTTTAAATTAGAAAATAATCTAAACTCCTACATCATAGACATAGAGAAGAAGAGCAAAATAAAAGTAAACCTAGCAGAAAGATAAAAATGATAAAGATAAGGGCAAAAGTCAATTAATTTTAAAACAAAAAACAATAGAGAAAACCAATACAACAATGATCTGATTTTTTTTAATCAATAAAAGTGAAAAATGTCTAGCAAGACTGAACAGTAAAGAGAAGGAGAAACACAGTGTACCAGTATTATCACTGAAACAGAGGATATCACCTCAGAACTGCAAGACATTGAAAGATGAAGACTTGCCTGGTGATTCAGTGTTTAAGTATCCACCTGCCAATTCAGTGAATATGGGTTCCATCCTTGATCTGAGAAAAGTCCACTTGCTCCAGAGCAGCTAAGCCCATGTGCTCTAGAACCTGTGAGCCACAGCTATTGAGCCTGACTGCTGCAACAAGTGAAGCCTGTGCACCCAGAACCTAAGCTCCTCAACAAAGAAACCAACACAATGAGAGCTCATGCACCACAATGAAGAGTAGCTCCTGCTCATCACTGCTAGAGAAAGCCTGCATGCAACACTGAAGACCTCACGCAGCCAAAAATTAAAAAAAAAAGATATGAAAAGTTCTATACATGTACATTTGACAACTTAGATTTAATAAACCTTTCATTGAACTACACAAATTACTATAACTCAATATGATGGATTAAATTTAATTTAATCCATATAGCTATCATTTATTCCCCCAGAAAAAAAATCTCTAGAGCCTAGATAGTTTCACAGGAGAATTCCTCAAACTTTGATGAGATTTTTTAATAGTTCAGTTCAGTCACTCAGTCGTGTCTGACTCTTTGTGACCCCATGAATCACAGCACGCCAGGCCTCCCTGTCCATCACCAACTCCCAGAGTTTACTCAAACTCATGTCCATTGAGTTGGTGACACCATCCAGCCATTTCATCCTCTGTTGTCCCCTTCTCCTCCTGTCACCAACTGCTTCCAGCATCAGAGTCTTTTCCAATGAGTCAACTCTTTGCATGAGGTGGCCAAAGTATTGGAGTTTCAGCTTTAGCATTAGTCCCTCCAATGAATACCCAAGACTGATTTCCTTTAGAATGGACTGGTTGGATCTCCTTGCAGTCCAAGGGACTCTCAAGAGTCTTCTCCAACACCACAGTTCAAAAGCATCAACTCTTTGGTGCTCAGCTTTTTTCACAGTCCAACTCTCATATCCGTACATGACCACTGAGAAAACCACAGCCTGAACTCTCTTGCTTTTTCCATGATCCAGTGGATGTTGGCAATTTGATCTCTGGTTCCTCTGCCTATTCTAAAACCAGCTTGAACATCTGGAAGTTCATAGTTCATGTACTGATGAAGCCTGGCTTGGAGAATTAAGAGCATTACCTTACTAGCGTGTGAGATGAGTACAATTGTGTGGTAGTCTGAGCATTCATTGGCATTGCCTTTCTTTGGGATTGGAATGAAACCTGACCTTTTCCCATCCTGTGGCCACTGCTGAGTTTTCCAAATTTGCTGGCATATTGAGTGCAGCACTTTCACAGCATCATCTGTCAGGATTTGAAATAGCTCAACTGGAATTCCATCACTTCCTCTAGCTTTGTTCATAGTGATGCTTTCTGAGGCCCACTTGACTTCACATTCCAGGATGTCTGGCTCTAGTGCTACACATAGAAATGTTCTAAACCCCAGAGTTTCTATACAATTTAAAAAAGATCCCAAATGAAGAAAAAAAAAATCCTAGTATGATATAGACTCACAGATTATGATCAAATTCAGGTCTAAGTATATGATCATAAGGTTATCAAACCTTCATGGATATTAACTTAGCAGCCTCTAAAGGTTTTTGATGTTAATGCTAGCATCATTATAGAAAAACTGATTATATTGGGAAAATGCAAGTGGGTAAACCTGAGAATCTTCAAATTCTTCTTACCCCTCCTGCCTAGTACAGACAATCCCTTGCCACTTACCATGCCTCCCCTTTGCATGGAGATCCTGCAAATCCTCACCTTAGCACATGTCCAGTCAAATACTGTTCTCCTGAAATCCATCACCACCTATTGTCTCCAGCCCAATAACCAGAATCAGCTTTCAGCACATTCTAAATGGACTGGAAAACAATCCTATAGTAAACCATGACACCTCAAAATATGAACCACCAGCCACTGAGCACCTATGTGTGGTCATGGATCATAAAGAACAGCAGATGAAAAGATAAAGCTAAGCAGAAGAGAATTTATTCAGGAAGGTATTTAGCCATGACTCAGGATATAAAATATTGGCAAAAATAGCTGTAAATTTGCCTAATAGTTTTATGGAATGGCTCCTTGAGGCCTGAGTATGACAACAGTTGACAGTAAATGAGATTGAGATATTGTACGTTTATTTGACAGAGTATTAAAGGACTCAGCCTTAGGAGTTGGAAAGTTAGAATGAATTGATTCTGTAATGCCTAGGAAAAAACTATCTTTCTATTTTTATGAAATAAGCCCAGAAGACATTTTAAAGTTATTATTGATATGGTAAAGAATGCCTTAATAAGTGAAACATCTGAACTTTGAAGAAAGAAGTGATGGCTAGTGACTGCAATCCAGAGGCAGTAAGAAGTGTTGCTATGTAATCAGGTGCCCACTCTCAATGGGAAGGATGGGAATCCAGAATGGCATAGCTTGGGGAGAACTTAGCTATGAGAAGTAAGGGAGGCATAGTTACTGTACTAGGCAACAGTGTTTCTTCCAGTTGGAGACTAAGGTAATAGCTAATAAATCATGACATTTTTAGGGATTTGACTGATATGTACCTGATGAAGCTATTCCTCTATTTATATAACAAAACAATTAAATGCTGGTGAACAGAGTGGAAATTAGAATAATCTCAGAGTACATGAAATTTTAAAAAACACTATGCATTTTGATAATCATTAGTAGAATCATCCTTTGGTTGACTCTTAGGGGAAAAGTGTGTCATTTTATACAGAAAGGTGATTTTTATGGTCTTAATGAATAATCAAAATTTCTCACTTTTTTTTAATGGTCAAGTTTAAGTTCTCACCAATTTGTTGAGTCAACTGAAATCATTTTGAAAGTGTTCAGTATATTAAGAACAATGGGATTAATACAATATTATTATTGTTTAATATATTTAGGGCAGTACAGTTAGCTCTCATCTGAGAACAAATACAGCCCATCAGTGCTGTGGACAGTGACCCACAGAAACAGCAATAAAATGTTCATTTATCCTGGCATCCAACAAAGTTCAGGTTTCAATCTCCAAAGGGAAACCAACACATTTGACTGTTCACCTCAAGTAAACTGAACGAGAAAAATAAATCTGCTTTGAAAATACAGTGTTCTCAAGTTGAGTCTATGTGACATAGATTATTCTTGCTCTTCTGGACAATGTCTGCTGTCACTGTACTCCATTAACAAGGGGAAGGGAGAGTGGCCTGAAATCACATGTTATTCGCAGACAGACTTTTAAATTATATTTATCAAGGGCTTCACTAAGTTACCTTTAGAAATTGTCAGGCATATTACTTTACACTCACATATGAGGCTGAATTGAATAATAAACTATCCATTGCTAACAGGAACACTAAGTTTGTACACAAATGAGACCAATGTACACAAAATAGACCAATTGTGGGAAATCCCTACATGTGGGAATTTGTGTCCCTACTCTCAGTGTTCTAGTTCACATTTATGGAAATGGAATGTTAATCTACTTGAGATTATGTCTCAGTAGAAATGTTCATGTCTAATCAAGAGTATAAAGTGTATTGATACTTTTCTTCATTATTTTCTTTGTCTCCTCTCAGATAGGATGTATAACTGGTTGATCATTCCAAAATGTTGAAGTTAGTATCCAGAGAGGAAATAGAAATATGATATATACTAGAACACATGAAATCAACATGTGAAAATATGATCAGAATACTATAAAATATTCTGGTCAGAAAGACTCTAGCCAAAGAGATGTCAAAAGCAACAGAATCCTCTGCAACTAAATGTAAACTGCTGAAAATCTATTAATAAAAATTAAATTGTTAGCTCTGTAGTAAATTGAGAGATTGACTTTAGTTACTGTTTCTCTTAAATTAATTTTGCAAATTGAAGCAAAATGAACAATTTGTGCTGGGAAATTCCTTTGTTATTACACATTGTGCCACTAGATAGAGAAATACTACAGCGTGTGAAAAATCCTTGAAGTTTAATTTATTACTTGCTCAGCTGTAACCTGAAGAGGGATGTAAGGATGAGCATCAGGGGCTTCAAAAGTATTCTCCAAGACTTTGAGCATCTCAAGACAGAAACTCAGTCAACCCAAACAAAGTTCTGTCAGACATTTGAACTTTGTGGCAGTAAGAAACAAAACATTTTAAACAATGTCTGTGCTCTGTAATTGACTCAACCTTAATGGAAGATATTCACTAACAGAGTAAAACACCAAGGCAGGATTTCAGCAAATGGCAAGTTATTTCATAAAGAGCTATGCTCAAGATAATTTATAAGAAAGAGGAAGGCTTACTTAAAGCTGCCATTTAGGACTGAATGAAGTCAAATCAATTTCATAGTTCCTTTAAGTTTTATTGATGTTTCTTCACCTTTTGTATTTCACAGGGTTGAAATAACAAAAACATCTCTAAAGGTGCCTCAATTTTAAATCCACTTTGAGCTCAATTTTTATCTTCTTCATTTCTTTTTTAAGAGAAAAGATTTGTTTCCATTTCAAGGACTCTGAATACAGCTGTAGAAACCATTGTACTAAAGAGTGTTCTGACAACTTTTGGTATTTAACCGAAGTGTGAGCAGAAAGCCAAAGAACCTGTTCTTCCTCTGTGAAGGTATAGATTATAATATTTGGCACTTGTGTTTAGGGGTTTAGAAGAAAGGAGGGCTCTACATATTATGTATAAAGCAAGCTATGCTGGAGAGTATTGCAGCGAGTTGTATGGTGAAGTCTGTCACCTGACTTGGCTCTGCTCTAGGCCCTGCAGACCAAAGTTTTCCACATTTCCATTTGTCACCATTAGGCAACCATGTCCTGCAACTGATAAATTCTACTCATTTTCCTTTACTTGTAGCTTCAGAATATTTTCAAGCAATAATTGTATTTATGCAACTGTAAAATAGCATTGTGCTATTTAAAAAACCTTTAATTGGAGGATAGTTGCTTTACAGTATTGTCTTGGTTTCTGCTGTGCAACAATGTGAATTAGGCATAATATCCCATCCCTCTTGGAGTCTCCCTCCCACCGATCCCCCACCATGCTATACTTCTATATAAGCACAGAGCACTGGGCTGAGCTCCCAGTGTTTTATAGTAACTTCAAACTATCTAGCTGTTTTATACATGGTTGTGTATATATTTCAGTGTTTTGTCAGAGTCTCCCTCACCAAAAAACACCTCTGAGAGACTTGTTTCTCTCCTGGTAGAATTAAAACTCAGAGAAGCAATGTAACGAAGTCTATTTCCAAAATTTGATCTTCACTACTCAGACAACACCATATTATTACATTATAATACTGATATTTTAACGTGTGCCTACATTTTGATTCCCCCCCTCTCTTGAGTTCAGGTGAGTTTAGTCACTCAATTGTGTCCAACTCTTGTGACCCCATGGAATATAGCACACCAGGCCTCCTTGTCCATCACCAAATCCCAGAGTTTATTCAAACTCATATCCATTGAATCGGTGATTCATCCAATCATCTCATCTCTGTCTTGTCCCCTTTCCCCTCCCACCCTCAATCTTTCCCAGCATCAGGATTTTTTCAAATGAGTCATTTCTTCACATCAGGTGGCCAAAGTACTGGAGATTCTTTAAAAGCATCACTTCTTTGGTACTCAGCTTTCCTTATAGTCCAACTCTCACATCCATACATGACTGCTGGAAAAATCATGGCTTTGACTAGAGGAACCTTTCTTGCCAAACTATTGTCTCTGCATTTTAATATGCTGTCTAGGTTAGTCAGAACTTTTCTTCCAAGAAGCAAGCTTTCTTTAATTTCATGGCTGAAGTCACCATCTGCAGTGATTTTGGAGCCCCCCAAAATAAAGTCTCTCCCTATTTCCCCAGCTATTTGCCACGAATTGATGGGACTAGATGCCATGACCTAGTTCTCTGAATGCTGAGTTTTAAGCCAGTTTTTTCACTCTGCTCTTTCATTTTCATCAGGAGGATCTTTAGTTCTTTGCTTTCTGTGATAATTGTGGTGTCATCTGCATATCTGAGGTTATTGATATTTCTAGTGGCAATATTGATTCCAGCTTGTTCTTCATCCAGTCCAGCATTTCTCATGATAGATAGTGTGTATAAGTTAAATAAGCAAAGTGACAATATACAGCTTTGATGTACTCCTTTCCTAATTTGGAACAAGTCTATTCTTCCATGTCTAGTTCTAACTGTTGCCTCTTGACCTGCATGCAGATTTCTCAGGAGGCAGGTCAGGTAGTCTGATAGTCCCATCTCTTAAAGAATTTTCCACTATTTGTTGTGAGCCACACAGTCAAAGGCTTTGGCATAGTCAATAAAGCAGAAATAGATGTTTCTCTGCAACTCTTTTGCTTTTTCAATGATCCAACAGATGTTGGCAATTTGATCTCTGGTTCCTCTGCCTTTCAAAATCCAGCTCAAGCATCTGAATTTCAGGGTACTGTTGAAGCCTGGCTTAGAGAATTTTGAGCATTATTTTGCTAGCGTGTGAGATGAGTGCAATTGTGCAGTAGTCTGAGCATTCGTTGGCATTGTCTTTCTTTGGAATTGCAATGAAACCTGACCTTTTCCAATCCTGTGGCCACTGCTGAGTTTTCCAAATTTGCTGGCATAGTGAGTGCAGCACTTTCACAGCATCATCTTTCAGGATTAGAAACAGCTCAACTGGAACTCCATCATCTCCACTATCTTTGTTTGTAGTTATACTTCCTAAGGCCTACTTGACTTCACATTCCAGGATATCTGGCTCTAGGTGAATGATGACACCATTGTGATTATCTGAGTCACGAAGACCTTGTATTTGTAAGGCCTCCTCAGACAACCATTTTGCCTTTTTGCATTTCTTTTTCTTGGGTATGGTCTTGATCCCTGTTTCCTGTACAATGTCATGAACCTCTATGCATAGATCTTCAGGCACTCTGTCTATCAGATCTAATCCCTTGAATCTGTTTGTCACTTCTACTGTATAATTGTAAAGGATTTGATTTTGGTCATACCTGAATGGTCTAGTGGTTTTTCCTACTTTCCTCATTTAAGTCTGAATTTGGCAATATGGATTTCATGATCTGAGCCACAGTTAGCTCTAGGTCTTGTTTTTGCTGACTGTATAGCACTTCTCCATGTTTGGCTGCAAAGAATATAATCAATCTGATTTTGGTATTGACCATCTGGTGATGTCCATGTATAGAGTCTTCTCTTGTATTGTTGGAAGAGGATGTTTGCTTTGAGCAGTGTGTTCTCTTGGCAAAGTATATTAGCCTTTGCCCTGCTTTGTTCTCTCCTCCAAGGCAAATTTGCCTGTTACTCCAGGTATCTTGTGACTTCCTACTTTTGCCTTCCAATCCCCTATAATGAAAAGGGCATCTTTTTGTGCTGTTAGTTCTTGATGGTCTTTAGTGAAGTCACTCAATCGTCTTCGACTCTCTGCGACCCCATGGACTGTAGCCCACTAGGCTCCTCCATCCATGTGATTCTCCAGGCAGTAATGCTGGAATGGGTTGCCATTTCCTTCTGCAGGAGATCTTCCCAACCCAGGGATCAAACCCAGGTCTCTTGCAATGCAGGCAGATGCTTTAACCTCTGAGCCACCAGGGAAGCCCAAAAGAAAAAATAAAGCCTACAGTTCAGTTCAGTTGCTCAGTAGTGTCCGACTCTTTGTGACCCCATGAATCGCAGCCAGCACCCAGTATTCCCAGGCGGTCTCCCATCCAATTACTAACCAAGCCCAATCCTGCTTAGCTTACGAGATCAGAGGAGACTGGGCATGTTAAGGATGGTATGGCCAGAGACTAGGTCTTCATAGAACCATTCAGCTTCAGCTTCTTCAGCACTATTGGTTGGGTCATAAACTTGGATTACTGTGATACTGAATGGTTTCCCTGGAATGTTAGTGTTCAAATTATTTCTATGTATTGTTTCCTGATTAAACTACAGTGTTTTTTTTTTCTGCATGGATTTAGTTTCATATAATTACAATAATATAATTTTTTTAGTTTAATGAATTATATGTTGTCTTTTCCAATGTTTTTACATCATTTTAATAAAACATAGTGCCCAGTGGAATTTTTCCCTTCCTACTTTTTTTTTTTTCTTGTTGTAGCCTTTTCTTTTTCACTTAAGAAGAGTTTTTAACACTTCTTGTAAGATTAGCTTAGAATTAATGTGATGAATTCTTTCACTTTTTGTTTGTATTAGGAGCTCTTTATTTCTCCAAGTCTGAATAATAACCTTGCTGGGTAGAATATTTAAATTTTAGGTTTTTCCCTTTCAGGACTTTAAATATATCATGTCACTCTGCCGGCCTGCAAAGTTTCTGCAAAAAAATTAGCAGTCAGTCATTTAGTGGTTCCCTTGTGTGTGTCTCTGTTTTTCTCTTGTTGCCTTTAGAATTCTCTGTGCTTTGATGGTTGCCATTTAATTATGATATGTCTTTGTTTTGTCTCTGGGTTAATCTTGTTTTGGACTCGCTGTGCTTCATTTTTCTGGCCATCTGTTTCCTTCTTCAGGTTGAGGTAAGCTTTCAGCCATGCTTTCATCAGATATATTTTCTAACCCTTTTTATGTTTCTTCTCTTTCTGGGACACTTATAATGCAAATGTTAGTACATTTGATGTTGTCTCAAAGGTCCCTTAAACTATTTTTGTTTTTAAAAACTTGCTTCTTTTTGATATTCTGATTGAGTGATTTGATTTCAGGGATTCTATCTTCCAGATCACTCATGAATTCTTCTGTATCACCTAATCTTGCTATTCATTTCACTAGATAGAGAAGAAAAAGAAGTCCAAAGTGGCACTTAGAGGAAGTGGCAACTAGAAAAAGCCTGCAAAGGGGACAAAGAAAGAAAGCCTGTAAAAAACCGCAGCTCAGAATGAGAGCCTCTGATGTGAAAAGACACCCAAACACACCCCCTTCCCTGATTGGCCTTGAACATACACCCTATTTGCATCGCCTCCCCTGATTGGTGATGGGTACAAGCCCCAATTTGCATGGGGAATAACCAGTTAAGACCCAGGAATGTCCAAAAGGAAGAGACAAAAAGTATAAAGAGGGAAGTCAAATGAGTTGAGACCACTCCAATAGGGTTTAGTCTGCTTTCGCGTCTTGAGAGTGTATTGCATGCTGTCTGCTTAACAAATCCTGCCTGCTGGAGCTGTAACTAGTCTGTTGTTCCAGTTCTTTGCTATGAGAGACAAGAAAAACTGACCTGACAATTCCCTCTAGTGCTTTTATTACAATTACTGTATTTGTTTTTCATATATTCTAGTTTTTGTTAAAATTATCACTAGGCTTGTCTATTCTTTCCTGTGTTTAGTTAGCATTCTGGCTCAGAGGTTAAAGCATCTGCCTCCATTGAGGGAGACCTGGGTTTGATACCTGGATTGGGAAGATCTCCTGAAGAAGGAAATGGCAATCCACTCCAGTATTCTTGCCTGGAGAATCCCATGGATGGAGAAGCCTAGTAGGTTACAGTCCATGGGGTCGCTAAAAGTCTGACACGACTGAGCGACTTCACCTCAGCTCAGCTCACCTCACCTTATTACTATTACTGTAAACTTTCTATCAGTTGAATTATTTATCTCCATTTCACTAGGGCTTTTCCCCAAGTTTTTCCCTATTCTTTCATATGAAATATATTCCTCTGACTTCTCAGTTTAATGTCTTCTGTCTCTGTGGAATTATGTGAAACAATTATCTATCCTGGTCTTGAAGGTATGTGCTTGTGTGGAAGTCTCCCTGTGCAATCTGAGTAAGCCCAGTGGCTTTGGTGGGCAACCTGGATCTGAAGTAAGTGCAGGCTGTGCCTTCCCTGGAGGTGCTGGCAGCTGCAGCCTTGGTGTGAGGTAGGGCTGAAATTGGAGAGGATAGATCTAGAAGCAGGTGTCTAGACCCATAGGCTTCCTTTACGCTCAATGGCTTATCAAGGACAGAGGTGAGTCCAAGGGCATGAAGTAGAAATCTTGAGAGAATTGGGTTTCTCCCTGTTGTGATGAAAGTCTCTGCCTTGATTTGGAGCATGGCTGGGTTATGAGGGCTTGGGGCTGCACTTCTGTGCTGGTTTCACTTTTTCCCCTAGTGTGCATGTCTTGGTCAGAGGCTGTGGTGTGGCTAGAAGAGTTGGATCACACTACTGAATTGGTTTTGCATCCATCCAGGTGTGGCAGGGACTGATGCTCCTGCTGTGGTGTTTGTTCTTTTCTCATATAAGCATTTAAGATCAAAGGGTTTGATGAAACTACAGCTTTACCTATATTTAGCAAGTACAGACATATTGTATTTTCATTATTAATTTAGTTCTTAATATATTTCCATCTCTATTATAGCTTATTTGGGATCATGAGTTATTTGCAAGATTCTGCATGATTGTTTTTTAGCCAGATATTTTTGGATGTGGATGTTCGTTTCCTACTGTTCATTTCCAGCTTTTAAATTTAGCTGACTTTTGCTCAGTTCTGTGTAATTCAGTTCATGTAATTCCTCAGTTCTGTGTAATTCCTTATGATATGTTGTATAATCTATTAATTGATAACTTTTTATAATGTTTCTTTTATATGCAGTAGTCAATAGTGCTATTTAACAAAACACTTCCAATTCTTTCTAGTTGTTATGAAGCTTGTATTGTACTGCTAAGTGTCTAATAATCACTGTGGCTCAATGCTTAATTGCACTGTTATGTGGCACCAGCATGAAATACGTTTTTGTTGTGTTAACCCACTGAGATTTGATTCTTTTTATTACTGTGGGATTATAAACCAAACCTGATTTGTGGATAGATGATGTTAGAAGCCTGGCAGTGAAAAAAGGTGGTAATCCATGTTATACATTATCAAAATACTTAATAAAACTACCACCTGTTATAAATTGGATGCCCAATCTGCATCTAATGATTGCATAGCACTAGGAGAAGTAGTTGAAAATTCAGACAATATTGGCGTGTATCAGTTGGCAGTAGCTGTTTTTATGAAGCTATTATGAAAGAGACTTAAAGAATGTATGCTTATAAAACATATTTTATCTCATCATTTGGCACAGGGTTTCTTTCTAGTCTATCAGATCAACTTGTTAATTGTTGTTGAAATCTACTGTATTAAATTCTGTCTAGCTATTACTTCCTGAGATTATTTTAAAATCCTTTACCATGTGAAGGTAAACATTTCTTGAACAGAGCCTAAAATATACTAAGTAAAATATTCTTGTCAAATTAGTTGTTAACAGAATTACAAATTTCTGTTGCTCAAAAGACACAAGTAAAATTAATGAAAAGGCAAACCAGGAAATAGAAAAAGGTATTTTGAGTAAAAACAGCAAATAGCTTAAGTCTATAGTAGACTTAAGAAGTATAGAACTTCCTGCAAATCAGTTAGAATAATAAAAATGTCAAACCAAAAGAAAAAAATATATATATATATATACAAAAGAAGTATGAACACTTCATCAAAAAGCTAATAAAGATTTGAAAAGATTCTTAAGGAAATGCAAATCAAAATCTCAATAAGAAACTGATATATACCGAAAACTAAAAAATACTCTCATATACTGCTGCTGGGAGTGTAAATTTGTATAACCCTTTTACAAAAGTGTGTTGCAGTATCAATTAAAGTTCAAATTGATAGCTATGTCCTAGCTATCCCAGTCACACAACAAAGATCTTTGAGGATCCCAGCTTATGTTAAGGAAACCCACTGAACTCAGTAAGGGAGGCTGGTCATAGGACTCAGTTCATTTCTTTGCCTTCTCTCAGAAAGAACTGTTCTGTGCTGCCTATTGCCCAATATCTTAAAATGATTGTTTCTACTATTTAACTGGTTTTTAGCATTTCAAGGCAGGAAGTTAAACTGTTCCATACTGCTCATCCATCTTGGTTGAAAGCTGATGTTGTGTGACTTTTTCTTGACTTTCTGCTCTGGCCAGTTCATCCCCCTGCTGGCACAGAACACGCAGCAGCAGTTGCCCGCGTGGCATACCTGTGCTGTGATGTCTGTCTCAATTCCAAAAATTTTTGCCAATAACCTGAAACACTTTAAACTCATGCATAGTTGGTTTGTGATTTTTTTTTAACTTTTCTATCCTTTTTTCCAGGAATTTAACAGGAAATTAAAATTTTTTCTTTCCACATACTTTGATTTTTTTTAAAAAAATCTCTTTATTACAAACATATGTTCACATTTCCCAAAAAGGAAATGTAAATCCTAGCTGATAATTGTATTTCAGCTTGGGGGTTTGCAATGAGATCACCTATCTGAACTTACTTTTCTGTGTTTTCATATGTTGATGACAGCAGAAAATGCTATTCTTATGTATTATTAAATTTTATGATAAAACTCTCTAAAATGCTTGGAATTGCTTATTAAGATTCTATAAAACTAAAACTATTCTTGAACTTTAAATTTCTATGAATATGCATAAGCTACTAAACTGTGTGACGGCCCAAGTGTAAAACAACGGTAGTTAAATTTCTCTTTAAGTTCCCTTTTCTGTATCTTATTTTATTCAACAGAGAATGAAAAGGTGTATTCTTTTTGATATTTTGTTGTTGTTTCTCTTGATGTGGAAGAAGTATGCATGTAATCAGGGTACCACTAAATAGCCATAGCAGTTAACAGTGACTCAAACTTACTAAAGGACCTATATTTAATTTTTAACATTTTTGTATAATTTTAAAGGTTACTTTCCATTTACAGTTATTGGAAAATAATGGCTATATTCCCTGTTTTGTATAATATACATTTGAGCCTGTCTTACAGCCAGTAGTCTATACCTCCTACTCCTCCACTTTTTAACTTTGCTCCTTTATTTAGCAAGGCACTGATTGGCAAAATGATTAAATAGCTAAAGTTGATTTTTTTTTGGTGTGAAAAGTGAAAGTTGCTTAGTCATGTCCGATTCTTTGTGACCCCATGGACTATGCAGTCCATGGAATTTTCCAGGCCAGAACACTGGAGCAGATAGCCTTTCCTCTCTCCAGGGGATCTTCCCAACCCAGGGATGGAACCCAGGTCTCCCTCATTGCAGATGGAATCTTTACCAGCAGAGCCACAAAGGAAGTCCAAGCATACTGGAGTGGGTAGCCTATCCTTTCTCGCGATCCAGGGATCTAATGGGGTCTCCTGCATTGCAAGCGAATTCTTTACCGAGTTATCAGGGAATTCCCCTCCTCCTCATTTTTTTTTTGTTTTTGTTTTTTTTTGGTTTGTTTGTTTGTTTTGGTTACTCCCACTGAATTTACCTCTACGTCCTTGTTTTACTCTGGGGTAGCCTATAACTTGGATGGAAGTCACATGCCTTTCCAGGATGTTTGTACCTATGGCCATGGATGTCGATATTGTTCTTTTAGGTTCTCTTTTGCCTGCTTCTCTGCAAAGTAGTATATATTGAATCTCATACGTATAGTTGAAATTATTTGTCACTAATGCTTTAATACAGAGTCAGCAACTTTCTCTCAGTAAGAGGCCAGATAGATAGTAAATATTTTTCTATTTTAGGTCATTCAGACTCTATTGCACCTACTCAGCTCTATCACTGTGACACAAAAACAGCTCTAAGCACGATGTGAATGAATAGGCGAGGCTGTTTACCATTAAAACTTTAGGGACCAAAAGGCAGTGGGCTAGATTTGGCCTGTGGCCATAATTTGCTGAATTCTAATTGACTATCTTCCCAAAACAGTATGTTAGAATTTTGACAGAAACCTCTGGGAAACCCTGTAACTGAAGTTTTAAAAGTGGGCTTTTATATGACAATAGAGCTGTAAATCACACATTTTAAGGCCATTAAGCATCCAGAGCAAACCATGTTACTAAAGAGATATATATGCATATGAAGAGTGCCTCATGAAAAAATTTTCACAGTTTTTCATATTTACAATACTGTAGGCAGTATATGAGAGTTTAATGTCCGCTGCAATTAAAGCAATACCAAAAAAAAAGCAAGGCTGATTTTTATTAACTTTCAAAAGCATTGTCAACTGATGATTATAGTACTTGAGAAACTTTTTAAAGTAACAAATTATGCAGTGGTCAGATACGGAGTTTGGTAAATTACTTAGTATCCCATTTAAAAGAAGCCTCATTGTTTTTCAAAATTATTTTCTAATGTGGATATATACTCATTTTCTAATATGGATATTTTAAGAGTGGAGGTCTACCCTTAAAATATCCAAATGAAGATCCATACATAAGCTACAAGTCTCAGTGGGATGAAGGAACATAAGCATGATTTTCTGTTAACTAAAAAATATCATCAATGTAATTTCCCCCTAACAAAGGAGCAGTTCTCTACTGGTTAATGTTTCTCTACTGCTATATGTAGACTGTGGAGAAGGCAATGGCACCGCACTCCAGGACTCCTGCCTGGAGAGTCCCAGGGATGGGGGAGCCTGGTGGGCTGCTGTCTATGGGGTCGCACAGAATCAGACATGCCTGAAGCAACTTAGCAGCAGCAGCAGCATATGTAGACTATAGAGTTACATTTCTTTCCTTTAAAAAAAAAAAATCTAGTTTGAATAAATTTTTCTTTGGAACTTGTCAGAAATACCATGGGTTTTCAAGTAATACTTAAATGATTTTACTAAAAAGTTGTGTGATGGCTTTGAAGACTACATCCATGGTTTCAGGTGATTTGGGGGAACAAATTAGTCAACCAGTGTTTTCTGCCACACTGTCACTTCTAGCTCTTCAGCTGTCTTTTGTGTTGGTAGCTTTGCTGTAAAATATTCCAGCTGAGATATATTTGGCCATTGTAATGGCATTCTTTTCTTGGCTAAATCCAGGTGACTTAATAAGTTTCTTGAAACTACATACAAGAATAGAAAGCATTATTAAACCATTTAGAACATTTTTAAAAAGCGTATTCAAAGATTACAGTGGTCACTAGGCAGGAACATTCCATTTCTTATGCCAGTAGGAATTCGATGAGCTTTTATAATAACAGATAGGTCAGGATCTCAAGTAATTTTTCAAGTCATTTCACAGTAATTCCAAAGTTATACATTTATTCTTGAAATTAATAGTGTGCCATAAATCTTGACTTTCATTTTTACTTAAAAACCCATACTTTCATTTATTCAACAGATGCATCTTGAACCTACTACCTGCTAAGATTTAGGAAGTGAAAGATGAACAAATTAGGTGTAATTTCTGCCCTGATAAAATTAACAGTCAAGCTGGCCAAATCAGACACTAAACAAGTAGAAATCTATGTATAATAATTTCATTATATATTAAACTGATACATATGCATATAAGTGCTTCATGAAAGAAACTGTCTTTTCACATAATTACCATGTACTGTATGGGGATTTAATGAAGGAAACAATCCTGTGACACTGAAGAGTGACCAGTTATTGTACCCTGTACCAACCAACGAATGAGGATCCCAGCAATTCCTCTGCCAAGGAAGAGTGCAAAAGAAGCAGTATGTCACTGTTACTCTGTTTTCTAAGGCGTTTTCTAAAGGAACAGAAATGTCCTAATAAATTGGGGCTACTTTATGATAGTAGTAATCGTAGAATGGAAAAAATATTTCAAGTTTGTTAGTGCACAGTAAAATTATTTATGATTTCTTTTAACTTTACTGTCCTAAACTTCTTAGCTCTCTAACCCCGTGGATATACCCATGATAACCCTTAATTCTTATCACTTCAATTTTGAGAAACCCTTAGGTCCCTCACTCCTGTGCTGTTCTGAGTGGAACGCCGCAAGTCAGGGAAGAGAAGCCACATGACATCTTCTTCTGCTAACACCCTGGTTTGGTTCTGATTGACAGGTGGTAAATTCTTGGTCAATCTGACATCACAAGATGGAGCCTAAGCTCCCACAGAATTGTTTCTTTTGAAATGTCAGGCTTCTGTGCAACCAGGGCATTCTTCTGAAATGGAGTCAAGATTCAGGACCTTCATCTCACTTCTGATTTAAGTATTCTCCATATTAGTCTGTATTTGGAAAGCTGTGGTCACACTGGAGAGTTTATTCTTACTGTTCTCCTGAATATCTAAACATCTGCCTGGCACTCTCAAATCTAACTTAGTGCCTTAACAACTAAAAGAGAAAAGCACTGTGAAAAAGTCACATCTGTGCAAGAATCTGAAACACAGAATGGCAAATATATTAAATAAGATTACATTTTTCTACAACTAACAGACAAGCTGAAAAGTAATGGCTTAAATTACTAATCATCTTTCTTCTTGTAAATAAGAAGTAAGCAATCCACTGTTATCTCATGGAGTCATCAAAATCCAGTTTCCTTCAAGCTTTCAGCACAGCCTGTTTTAGCATGTGGTTTTCATCCTCAAGTTTTCTTTTCAATTATTCTCATAATTTCAGAATTTTATAGACATTGAAGAAATTTAACCAATATTTGCTTCCTCATGACAGCAAAATGGCATTGGATGCTATGTAGTCATAAACCTTTATAAAATCCGGGTAACTACAGGGAGCAGAGAGAAGGTACTTGGTTATACTTGATATCAGTGTTGCCTGAAAGCTGACAAAGCATAGCACCAGCTTCTGGGGAACCAAAGGGCAAAGCTTGAAAGCTTGCCAGACTAGAGATGGAGAGGGAGGCAACTGGAGAGGAATGCTGCCCTTAAAAGCATGTGATGACAAAGCAGGCAGGGCAAATGGCCATAACTTTTTAGGATCCTTGTATGACTGATACACTGTGTACGGTGGGGGAGCCTCATCTTCTGGAAGGAAGGAAAATCCTTTATCTCTACTTAATCTTCCCTAACACCTAGTCAGGAGCTTGAGAGGCACATTCTACCACTCCATGTGGAGATCTAGGCTCACTACTTAGTCTTTGCTGGGGTGAGTAGAGGTGGGAGTCCACAGGTTTCTTCTGCAGAGTAAAGTGGCTATTGTCTTAAAGTTTCCTTTGGCTTGACTGCCCTAGACTGTTCCTTTGGCCACATGGAGCAGACTTCTCTGGTGCTTTTGTAGTGTGCACTGTTAACATTTCCAGACTGCGGCTTCTTCAGCTCCCAGTCTGGGATGGTTGTTATTCCATCGCCCAGACATGTTTGACTTTTTGCAACCCCATGGACTGTAGCATGCCAGGTTTCCCTGTCGTTCACCATCTCTCAGAGCTTCCTCAAACTCATGTCCATTGAGACAGTGATACCATCCAACAATCTTGTCCTCCGTTGTCCCCTTCTTCTCCCACCTTCACTCTTTCCCAGCATCCGTGTCTTTTCTAATGAGTCAGTTCTTCGCATCAGGTGGCCAAAGTATTGGAGTTTCAGCTTCAGCATATGTCCTTCAAATGAATGTTCAGGACTGATATCCTTTAGGATGGACTGGTTTGATTTTCTTGCAGTGCCAGTGACTATCAAGAGTCTTTTCCAACACCACAGTTCAAAAGAATCAATTATTTGGCACTGAGCCTTCTTTATGGTCCAACTCTCACAGCCATACATGACTACTGGAAAAATCATAGCTGTGACTTTAGGACTTTCTTGGCAAAGTGATGTCTCTGCTTTTTAATATGCTCTCTAGGTTGGTCATAGCTTTTCTTCCAAGGAGCAGGCATCTTTTAAGTTCATGGCTGCAGTCATCATTTGCAGTGTGGAATATATGAGGCAAAAGGAAAGTACAGGGAACACATCACTACATCGTTCCTCAGGCTGGAATCATCCTGGCCAATCTGGCTTGTTTCCACTACTTGTTAGTATCTTTTCATGACTGTTTTATATATAATGTCCAAGATTGCTAGATATATTTACTGGGAGAAAGAAAAGTATGTTTACCACACCTTCTTGGAAACAGAAGTTGACTAGAGCCAAGGGCAACTTTTTATTTCTAGAAAGTAGATTTACTAAATGTTGAAAAAATATATATATATATAAGTGAAATCCCTTTTATTTAACCCAATATATTCAAGAAGGCCTCAGCAATTCAAAATGTTAATTTTGATGTATTGTGCCAGTGTAACTTGCTTTCTATGTAAGCTGAAAAACTTATCTCTAAACATATTCCAGCTTCAAAAGAGTTTCCTCCACTCCCAAAGCTAAAGGCAAATCCTGGAGATAAGTAGATTAGTTGAAACAGATTATTTATATTTAAATAAAATTGCCATTTAGCATTTAGTCTTTCTTTACAGAATATCTCTTATTTTGCCTTCAAATTGACTCCCTGAAAGAGAAATTCTTTGTTATTAAGCAGAGGATTGAAGAATTGAGGATAAGTTCAATAAAGGAAGGTCTTCTCTTGTGGCTCAGACGGTAAGAAGTCCACCTGCAATGCAGAAGACTCAGGTTCAGTCTCTGGGCCAGGAAGATTCCCTGAAGAAGGGAATGGCTACCCACTCCAGTATTCTTGCCTGGAGAATTCCATGGACAGAGGAGCCTTGCAGGCTATAGTCCATGGGGTCAGCAAGAGTCAGACACTTTCACTTCACTAAAGGAAATTTGCCATCATTCCTTTGCACACTTGCTGATTTCAGAATGTCTCATCAAAGGTTAAAATGTCCTCATTCTAATGCCATGCTTGACCTTTTAAAGGAATGATGTGCTATTTGTTCTGGGTGCATTTTTCCTCTACATATTACTATCTCTTGAAATCCAACGCCTCTTGAGAGTGTGATAGGATAATTGTCCTTGCTGCCTGCACGCAATGCAAGATCAAAAGGTGCAGATTGGGTGCCAGTGGCTTAGAGGAGAATCTCAAAGGCAATACTGTAGTCTTCTTTTATTTCCTAGGAAGCAAATGGCTGTGAGATGGTGGGATGTGGTCAAGCAGAGGGCTTGTGCTTTATTCCGAAACCCAGAAAGCAAGCAGACAGACTGTATTCAGTTACAGATCTCCTCGGGAATTATCTCTAATGACTTTTAGAGCTTGTTAGATTATTTTAAGAAATGATGTGCCACCAACACTTTGATGGAACCAAGGTTACTATTTTGCAGGAAAATATGGATATTCATGACTCAAATAGAAAAGTATTTCCAAACTCCAAACTCTAAACATAAAAAATGTTTTAGAAAAATGTTAACAATTTATTCACTTACATTTTTATACATGCACAGAAGTAATATGTGATAAATTTCCATGAAAACATATCTTTCTATAAATTTTTTGTGTTAAGAAAATGTGCCATGGTACTTGGCAGTGGATTTCTTTCATAGTTCTTAATATTGGACATGTTTCTTTAAAACCTTCTTTTTTTAATTTTTATTACAATATAGTTGCTTTACAATATTGTGAGCAGTACAGCAAAGTTATTCAGTTAAGTGTGTGTGTGTGTGTGTGTGTGTGTGTGCGCGCGTGCACGCGTGCGCATCTTTTTTGGATTTCCTGCCCTTTTAGGTCACCCAGAGCATTGAGTAGAGGTCTGTGTGCTATGCTATAGGTTCTCATTAGTTATCCATTTTACTAATAGTGTATATATATCAATCTCAGTCTCCCAGTTCATCCCACCTGCCACTTTCCCCCTTGTTCTCCATACAGTTATTCTCTGCATTTGTTTGTTCTCCTCTTCTGCTTTGTAAATAAAATTATCTATACTTTTTTCAGATTCCACATGTATGCATTAATATACAGTATTTGTTTTTCTCTTTCCAACTTACTTCACTCTGTATGGCAGTCTCTGGGTCCATCCTCATCTCTACACATGACCTAATTTCACTCCCTTTTATGGCTGAGTAATACTCCCTGGTGCATATGTACCACATCTTCTTTATCCATTCCTCTCTTGATGGGCATTTAGGTTGCTTCTATATTCTGGTGATTGTGAATAGTGCTGCAATGAACATTGAGGTGCATGTATCTTTTTAAATTAGGTTTCCCCTGGATATATGCCCAGCAGTGGGATTGCTGGATCATATGGTAGTTCTATTTAAAGTTTTTTCAGGAAAGTCCATACTATTTTCCATAGTATTCGTATCAATTTACATTTCTGTCATCAGTGTAAGAAGATTCCCTTTTCTCCACACCCTCTTCAGCATTTATTTTTTGTACATTTTTTGTTGATGGTCGTTCTTACCATGTGAAATATAGTTTTGATTTGCATTTATCTAATTAGTCATGTTGAGAATCATTTCATGTGCTTCTTGGCCTTCCTATGTCTTCTATGGAGAAATGTCTATTTAGGTCTTAAGCTCTTTTTTTTTTACTTTTTTTTTTTTTTAATATATTGAGATGCATGAGCTACTTGTATATTTTGGAGATTATTTGTCAATTGCTTCCTTTGCAAATGTCTTGTCTCCCAGTCTGAGGCCTATCTTTTCATCTTGTTTATGGTTTCTTTTGCTGTGTAGAAGCCTTGAAGTTTGATTAGGTCCCTTTTTTTTTTTATTCATTATTTTAGGAGGTTCGTCTGAAAAAGATCATGCTGTGATTTATATCACAGTGTGTCCTGCCCATGTTTTACTCTTAAGAGTTTTTATAGTGTCTTGCCATACATTTAGATCTTTAATCCATTTGCAATTTATTTTTGTGTATGGTGTTAAATAGTGTTATAATTTCATTCTTTTATATATAGCTGCCCAGTTTTCCTAGCACCACTTATTGAAGAGGCTGTCTTTGCTGCCTTCTGTACATTCTGGCCTCTTTTGTCATAAGTGCATGAGTTCATCTCTGGGCTTTCTATCTTGTTCCATTGGTCTATGCTTCTGTTTTTGTACCAGCACTATCCTGTCTTGATCACTGTAGCCCTGTAGTATAGTCTGAATTTAGGGAAATATATATGTATATTATGTATGTATGTGTGTGTGTATATATATACATATATAATGTGTATATATATATAAACACTAAAATATATATTATATAGAGAGAGTAATATATGTGTAATTTATTATATGGGCTTTCCTTGTGGGTCTGCTGGTGAAGAATCCGCCTGCAATGTGAGAGACCTGGGTCTGATCCCTGAGTCAGGAAGATCCCCTGGAGAAGGGAAAGGCTACCCACTCTAGTATTCTGGCCTGGAGAATTATAGTCTATATATACAGAGAGGGAGAGAACTGTATAGTTCATAGGGTTGCAAAGAATCATAATATTATATATTATATAGTGCAAGCATATGCCATATGCACTTTAGATACCAGTAGTTACAAATATTAAATATTAATCTGGAGCCATTCTCAAAGGCTTTACTATATGAATACATATGTTGACTTTTTAAAATAATGCTCTAGTATTCAGATTTTTCACTCATTTAGTCATAGGATATTTTTTTCTCATATATCCTTTTACTCAGACACCTGGGAATATGGTTTGGATAACATCTGTCTAGCTTCTTTTATGTCACAGTGCTCCAGTGTATATTCTAATATTCTACACAATGTACTGTTTTACATAGTAAGGTCATATTACTTAACAGCTGCTACAAATGTACTGTTGCCTTTATGTTAGAAGTGTTTTTTAAACATATTAACTTATAAAACCTTAGTGTGCCTAGATACTTAGTAACTGTTCAATAAATGCCCATGAAATAGAATCACGCACATTAGCTTCATTTCCACAGCTGAACCTATGAAAGGAAGGTTTGTGGAGGGAGGGTCATTGCTGGGACTGTTACACATAGCATATTTTATCATATCACTCTTCTATATTTATCACTTCATTAAGTCTGTGAAAAACCAATCCTGTATCTACAATAATTAGTAAAATAAGAAATCAAATCTAGGCCCTTGGAGTGCATATCTGAATCAACTATCTACTCTTTCATCTTCACACACAGGCAAAAATACATTTTCTTTCCAAATTATATTATCATTATTTTAATCTAGCACTTTTTTCCATGTTGCTAAAGTATTCTGAATCATGTATATTTATTTTCTTCTGGCATTTCTTAGTCATTCTGTAGGTAAGTGTTTCTTTTAGTCACATGTCTATTTCCTTTGGACCCAAATTCCCAGACAGTGGAATCTGTGGTTTATTATTGCAGCACGTACCAGCACTGACTGTGTGCATACTCAACATACTACATGCGTGTTGAATGGCAAAATGAAAATCTGACATATTTGTAAAAGAATCATGAGAAGAGCAGTTAAAAAGAAAAACTTTGTTTGCATAAGGTAGATGTTAGATGCTCTCCAGCCTCATGATTAAATTTTTCATGTTCAAAGAAGGTTGAAAGGGACTAGACAAGAAATATTTTGTACAAGGAAGTAGTCACCTCTTTGAAGCATTTTTAAATGAAAATTCTTTTCAAAACAACTTTTAAAACATTTCATATAAAATACAAAATTGTAAGTGATTGACTTTTTGTTGTTATCCTCATCATGCTGAGATGCTCAGTTGTATACGACTCTTTGCTACCTCATGGACTGTAGCCCGGCAGCCTCCTCTGTCCTTGGGTTTCTCCAGGTAAAAATACTGGAGTGGGTAGCCATTTCCTTCTCCAGGGGATCTTCCTGACCTAGGATTATACCTATGTCTCTATGTCTCTTGAATTGGCAGGTGGATTCTTTACTATTAGTACCACCTAGGGAGCCCTTTTGTTGTTATAAAGGGTACATTTTGGTCAACAGTAAAAGTATTGAGATTCTTTCCCCTCAAATGATAAATTCATCATATAAAGTATTTGGTTTATTTGCAGTGGCTCATTATGGGACTCAAGTTATCCAGCAATTTTTCCAGAAAAAGTGACCAATCATTTATTTAAAACATGGGGTTGAGTAGGTTAAGCATGAAAAAGAAGGAAATTATAGGCAGCGAAGCCCTCAACTTTTAAAGCACTGGATTTTTTCTTTCGTTTCCCTCTCTTTCTCTCTGTCTCCTTGTCCCCTCCCCCTTGGTATTTCTGCTCTCTACCATTCATTCTGAGGAGTGCTCATTATTCTTTTTTAAATGACAAGGGCCATTCCAATCTTATTAAGTGGAAACTTGACCGATGGCAATGAAAAGGTCACTTGTGATTCAGGCTACAAGTGATAAAAATTTAGGAGTTAAGATCAACAGAGACTGGGAGGAAAATTGAAAAAAAAAGAAAGATTTATAGACATGAGGCTATTCAAAGAAGACCAAGCCCTGCCAGTTGCTGAGAAATCAAATTGATGACCAGAAAATAATATCAGATTAAGAAATATGAGGTTGGTAGGGCCTCCTGAAGCACAGACAGGGGACACTGAGATATATTTTTAGCCGATTATGAAGGATCCGGGAATGGATAACTCTGAAATCCTTTTACACTACATCACAATGTGTCACATATTCCTTGAGAAACTCAATTACCAAGCATCCCAGACAACATGAATGGCTCTTGTTGAAGTGAGAAAAACTTTGAAAGTGACATGAAATGCTAAATTGGCTTTCAGGGCTCAAGAAAGTATTTTATAAGTAGCCTAAACCCTGATTTTATTCAGCACAAGAATCTCATACCTATAGGCAACTACTCATGACCTGTGAAAGGTAGCTAAGTAGATTTTTAGAAAATTTAAGATTGTTCTGAGCCCTTAAAATGAGCACAGATATGCTTTTTTATTTATAATTATTTAAAATCTCCTCCTTTTTAGTTTCTCCTTCCTCAGCTTCAGTTCACCCAGGAGAAGTGCTTAGGAATTACTCAAAAGTAAACAAATACAGGAAGTTTATATATATATAAAAGGATTGCTGGTGAAGGAAAGTGGGAAACAGGTGGGTTTTTTATTGTTGTTTTTTAGTTTTGCTTTTGTTTTCAGGGGTGGAACAAAATAAATACTACAGAAATTAGTATTTGAAATAAATACTACAGAAATTAACTCACTCTAAGAGCAATAATGTACTTAAATAAATTAACACATTAACAAATGCTTCTCCCCCAAACCAAATTAATTGAGGGGTAATAATGGTAGGTCGTATTTATATTCAGTTCTTGGTACGGGATAGTAACTAGTCTAACTTTTGATGTAGGGTCTTTCATTAGTATAACCACTTTACATATGAGATAACAGGGCTGAGAGAGAATAACCCCTAGATCTGAGTTGACCCAGGCTTTGAGTTCAGGTTATGTAGATCCTGGGCCTTGAATAATGTGTTGCACTGCCTTATAAGTTCCTTCTCTTAATAAAAATAGACTGGAAACTACTAACTGTATTAAAAATAGCTGCTGAAATGGGCCCTTGTCATTTTCTAATCTTCACCTTTGTCACAGTAACTCTCCAAATGACTATAAAAGGTACTTACAGTCATTATTTCTGTTTGACAGAGGATGGACCTGAGTTTCTATATAAAGTTAAATAATTTAACCTAGGACAGTGGTTTTCAATGTTAAATGTACCTAATCATCACCTCCAAATTTATTAAAACACCTGGACCCCAGCTCTTCTGATTCATTAGGCCCAGGGTATGGCCAAGATTTAGTGATACTCCTGGTCAGAGGACCACATGTTGAGAACTACCACTCTACATAATAATGTTAGCAATTGAATTTGAACAGTTTATGTTCTAAACCCTTACTTTTATCAACACATGAGTCTATAGAAGTTTTGTGATGTTTATCAAGCACATAGTGGCTAATACATACCTTTGGATGACAACATCTGCCAATCTGCAATCTGACCCCTAGATTATACTCCAGATGCCACGAGGGCTTCCCTCATAGCTCGGTTGATAGAGAAAACTGCCTGCAATGCAGGAGATCCCATTTTGATTCCTGGGTTGGGAAGATCTGCTGGAGAAGGGACAGTCAACTCACTCCATTATTCTTGGATTTCCCTTGTGGCTCAGCTGGTAAATAATCAGAAAGTAATGAAAGAGACCCGGGTTCAATCCCTGCATTGGGAAGATTCCCTGGAGAAAGGAAAGGCTACCCCCTCCAGTTTTCTGGCCTAGAGAATTCTGTGGGCTGTATAGTCCATGGTGTTGCAAAGAGTCAGACACAACGGAGTGACTTTCACTACCACCACTACCATTGGGGCTAGGCTTCAATAGTACATTTAAATTATGCTTCAATAGTAAAGGAACTAAAAACTTCCAGATGCAAAAGCTGGATTTAGAAAAGGCACAGGAACCAGAGATCAAATTGCCAACATCTGTTGGATCATAGAAAAAGAAAGAGAATTCCATAAAAAGAAAAAATCTACTTCATTGGCTACACTAAAGCCTTTGACTGTGTGGATCACAACAAACTGTAAAATTGTTAAAGAGATGGGAGTACAGACCACCTTACCTGTCTCCTGAGAAACCCATATGAAGGTCAAGAAGTAATAGTTGGAACTAGACACAAAACAACAGACTGGTTCAAAACTGGGAAAGGAATACATCAAGGCTGTATATCGTCATCCTGTTTTTATAACATATATGCAGAATACATCATGAGTAATGCCAGGCTGGAGGCAGCACAAGCTGGTATCACAATTATCAGGAGAAATAACAATAACCTCAAATATGCAGATAACACTACCCTAATGGCAGAAAGTGAAGAGGAACTAAAGAGCTTTTTGATGAAAGTCAAAGAGGAGAGTGAAAAAACTGGCTTAAAACTCAACATGTTTTTAAAAATGGCATTTAGTTCCATCACTTCATGGCAAACAGATGTGGAAAAAAAAATGTAAGCAGTGACAGACTATTTTCCTGGGCTCCAAAATCATGGTGACTGCAGTCATGAAATTAAAAGACACTTGCTTCTTGGAAGAAAAGCTTTGACAAACCTAGACAACATATTGCAGAGGCATTACTTTGCTGACAAAGGTCCATATGGTCAAAGCTATGGTTTTTCCAGTAGCCATGCATGGATATGAGTTGGACAATAAAGAAGGCTGAGCACTGAATTGATGCTTTTCAACTGTGGTGGTGGAGAAGACTCT
This sequence comes from Madoqua kirkii, assembly GCA_006408675.1. Taxonomy (NCBI): domain Eukaryota; kingdom Metazoa; phylum Chordata; class Mammalia; order Artiodactyla; family Bovidae; genus Madoqua; species Madoqua kirkii. The sequence continues at coordinate 3,016 of SJYC01013488.1, read as the reverse complement.
TGAGCATTCCTTAGACTGCAAGGAGATCCAACCAGTCAATTCTAAAGGAAATCAGTCCTGAATATTCATTGGAAGAACTGATGTTGAACCTGAAACTTCAATACTTTAGCCACCTGATTCCAAGAGCCAACTCACTGGGAAAGACCCTAATGCTGGGAAAGATTGGAGGAAGGAGGAGAAGGAGTGACAGAGGATGAGATGGTTGGATGGCATCACCGACTCAGTGGACATGAGTTTGAGCAAGCACGGAGAGATGGTGAAGGACAGGGAAGCCTAGTGTGCTGCAGTCCATGGGGTCACAAAGTCAGACACGACTGAGCAACGGAACACCAGCAACCACTGGGGCTCTAGCTCCTTCCTGGCTTCCTAACATACCTTCCTTTATAGTCCATTTGGCTCTGGAAATGGCAAATCTTACCATCTCAGCTTAATAGCACATATTGATACAGTTTCTTTGTTATTGCTTCGTATTAACATATCTTAGTTTGAGCCATCCTGATGCTGAATCTGGCCTTTGTACCTTGACATCAAATTAACTCTCAGAGACAGAGTTTTGGATGAAACAGAAAAGAGAAGTTTTATATATTTGCTTGGTAGAGAAGACCAGAGTGGGCTAGTGCCCTAAAAACTCTGTGTCCTGACCTGGAGGGTGTTGTGAGGAGTTTTATAGTAATAGGTCAAAGAGGAGGGCGTGATCTTCTCATGAACATTCTTCTTATTGGTTTGTGGTGAAGAGATTGGGAGTCAGCATTGTCAACTTTCTGATCCCAGCTAGTCTGGGGTCTAGTGCTTGCAGGCAGTGTACAACTAACTTCTCCCATCTGATGAGGGTTTCAGTATCAACAAAACTGCTCAAAGATATTGTTATTTATATGCCTGGAAGGACAATCAGGACCCTGCCCAAAGGATGCACTCTTGTTTCTTAACTGCCCCTCCCTTGTCTTCACTTAGCTTCCCTTCCCTGATTAGCAGCTCTTTGAACCTGCCCTGTGAAACTCAGGGAAGGTTATAGAGGCTGAGTGAAGTCAATTTCCTGTAATCAAGAAATGAGAGACACAAATACTTTTGTGCCCAGGAGTCCCACAGAGTCCTGCTTGGTTTCAATCCTTTTCCTACAGTGACCTTAATAGACAAAAATAATCCCTGCTTCATAAGTTTGTTATAAAGTTTAACTGAGTTGATAAATATAAAAGGTGTAGTATATAGTGTCTAGTTTATAGTAAACTTTCAATAAATCATAGTAATTTCTCCATCCAAAACATGTAAATAGTAACACATTATTCATAAGAATCTTCTGTGGACTAAAGAAGCAATGAGTGAGTGAGTGAAGTCACTGAGTTGTGGCTGCCTCTTTGCAACACCATGGACTGTAGGAGCCTACCATGCTCCTCTCATGGGATTTTCCAGGCAAGAGTATTAGAGTGGGTTGCCATTTCCTTCTCCAGAGGATCTTCCCAGCCCAGGGATCGAATCTAGGTCTCCCGCATTGTAGGCAGATGCTTTACTCTCGGAACCACCAGGGAAGTCTCTAAAGAAGCAATAGTTGTAAAATATTTTGCAGAGTTGCTGGCATACAGTTGATACTCTATGCTTTAACTTATAACCTTTACCAAAGGATTAAATTGAACACATGTGCAGGGGGTTTGGAGAAGGAAATGCCAACCCACTCCAGTATTCTTGCCTGGAAAATTCCTTGGACAGAGATGGGCCACAGTCCATAGCGTCGCAAAGAGTCAGACATGACTGAAACAACTTAACACACAGGCACATGGGGTTACTTTGTGTGAGCTTTTTAGCAAGATAAATTCAAAGCACAAGAGGGAAGCATATGTTTCACCAAGCAAATAGGTGTTGTTTCCTGAAACTGGCATGTAAGTGAACTTGGCTTGGCTCCCAGTGGACGCCTGAGAACTTTCTGGTGTGGCAGTAAAAGGACTAACGCTGCTCACAAAAGGGCAGACTTGTTCACATAGGGGCAGGGAGGAGGGATGCTGCACAAGGCAGAGCGCAAGCAAGCCTGACCAAAGCGCAGAGAACAGAGACGGTCAAGCCAGCCCTCCTTGCCAGAGGCAGCCGGGAGAGAGGGCAATGAGAGCTTGAAATAGTACCTCCTTGGCAGGTGGGATTGATTTCCTAGCATGTTCATTTTAATGTGATTCAAAAGCAGTTACTGGGCTCCAAAGCAGATGAGCTGCCTCAGGAAGACCCGCTGCCTGAGGTTCACTGAAGAATGAGATCCAAAGCTAATGAAGGTTAACATGCTGCCTGGAACTGATGAAGTCAGGAGAATCCAGTTTCAGCAGCAAGAAGCAAAGGAGTGAGAGGACCCAATCTGGTGATGAGACACAGAGAAGGCAAAATAAAGGCCAAGGAGGGAATTCTTGGAATAACAGGGTCAGTTATTCTCAAATGTGAGTCAGAATTGGTAATTCAGAATTTTGTCTTACATCTGGGTTTTGAAAAGCTCTATATTGGGAGGGATTGGGAGTGGGAGGAGAAGGGGACAACAGAGGATGAGATGGCTGGAAGGCATCACTAACTCGATGGACGAGAGTCTGAATGAACTCTGGGAGTTGGTGATGGACAGGGAAGCCTAGCGTGCTGTGATTCATGGGGTCGCAGAGTGGGGCACGACTGAGTGACTGAACTGAACTGAAATTTCCCTTCTTTGATGATTAGAAGTGTTAAAGCACAGATTGGTTGAACCTTAAATCAGAATATACTATGGATTGAATTATGTCCTTCTGTGAAATCCTAAGCTCCATGATCTCAGAATGTGACAAGAATGTGATCAGGTCTTTTATAGAGGAAATCAAGTTAAAGAGAAGTTATTAGAATGATCTCTCAATCCCAAATGATTTCATTCAGTAATTTCTTTCTAAATAAAAAGAACATGTAATTAAATATTTCCTACTTTTTAAAAGTATAATTGATTTACATTATTGTGTTAGTTTCAGGTGTACAGAAAAATTATTTCTCAATGGAAAAATCATTTAATATTTTTGTATTAATTTTA
>SJYC01013487.1:0-29547 GCA_006408675.1 Madoqua kirkii | reverse complement strand
TTTATCTTTTAAGTTGCAACATATTTGTAAGGATGCAGAGATTTAATAATTAATGCATAAGGAGAATTCATTTGGAAAATGTCTTTTGCAACTACTTTATCAGATTCAATTAAATGCACAAGTCACCTTCCTTTAAATTAGAGAGTTGCTTATCCAATGTATTCCCATAAGAAAGTCATTCATGCAAATTAAATTATTTCTTTCTAAAGATCTTAGGGGTAAAAAAAAAGTAACATATCTTATCAGTCAAGCAAAGATATTGGGAAACAAAGAAAAATTGTATACTTCAAACAAAAGTGACCACTAGAGAAGAGTGACTGGGCATAAATGTTTTGCACAAAGACAAGCAGACAGTTTGATAAACATTCCGGACACCTGATAAAATAAATGGCTGATGACATGACATAGTAGCTTCTCCCTGTAGATGCTACTTGCTCTCAGGTGAACAACACTCTAGCTCTTTGAACATGACACATGTATTTATGTATGAAAAGATATAATTCTAATATAAATTGCATATATATTGAAAATAAAATTGTTTTCTTGAAAAGTGAAAGTGAAGTTCTCTCAGTATTGTCCAACTCCTTGTGACCCCACGGACTGTATAGCCTGAATTCTCCAGGACAGAATACTGGAGTGGGTAACCCACCCCTTCTCCAGCAGATCTTCCCAACCCAGGGATCAAACCCAGGTCTTCCACACTGCAGGTGGATTCTTTACCAGCTGAGCTTTGATTCTTTACCATCTGTATATGAAAGCAGTGGCTAAATGATACTTCTTTCAAATGGCACGTACAGACACATACATCCACAAACACACTCTTCCAGGATGCTGAAACACATGAAGCAACTGAAATTTAATATAAGTTAACTGGCAAAATTCTGTAGCACAATCATAGACTCCCACTGAAGATCATTTATATGCAAGAATATTCATACTCCCTTATAGCTAAACCCTATTCTGATTACTTTTCAATGTATAAGAGTTTGTATATGCTATTCAGCTATTCAACCACTGGAACCTGTATTGAACTTGTATAGTAGACATCCAAAAGAAAAGTACTCTGTGGCCACTCACCAGTCCTGTAATGAAATTAAGTTCTGATGACAAAGCAAGATATAACTGGAACTTTTCTAGGCAAACATAATCTATCTAAAACCCACCAACTCATAATTAAAAAGCAGTTCACCTGGCCACAGGGATGTGGATTGAAACACATTAGGATAAGAATAGAAAATTATGGGAAAATAGCAGCTTCATGGATACTAGTTACAGGAAATGGATTAAAAGCTTCGGTGAAAGCAATACAAGCAAGCTTGAGTCTTTAGAGAAGAGAAACCATAAAAAGAGAAATTGACGATCAGGCTTGAGTAAAAGCAGGTTGACCTTCATTTAAAAGAACTAGGATATTTCAAGATTTTAAAATAAGGAAAAGCATTTCACTGTTCACTAAAACAACATTACCCACATCACTTCTAGCATCCACCTGGGATATGTTTCATAGAGAAGGAGAGCCCTCTTAGGAATTTCCCCAGTAGCCAAGAAGGTACTCTACTTTCATTTATCCACTGTGCCAAATCCAACTCAAAAAGATTGAGAACATGCGTGCAAAAATAAGATAACAGTAGTCTTTGTTCATTTCAACTTAATCTTTTAGGTAAAAAATGAATTTTCTAATTTAAAACATGAATCAATAACAGCGCTTCAAAAACTTGGCCTTCTATCCTAATTACCATAGCTCTCAGTCTATCATAATAATAGCAGAAGACTCGCCACCTAAAGATTGAAATTTCCAAAGAAATACTACATCTAAGAGTGTTTATGAAATAAAATGGTGATATTGGCTTGAGAGGCTTGTTCTTGAGTGAGAAGTTGTAAGCGGTAGAGATGGAAGACTTGTCTATAAATTATGTTTTAACAGTTATTAAAGCATTTTCAATGAATTACTTCATAACATCCTGAAAACTGTGCTGAGCTAGTGAAATAACTATCAGCATTTCAAAGGTAAGGGAACTGACTGTGAGGCTAATGAAATAACCAAGAGCAAAGTTTTTTTGTTGTTGTTTTTTCTTAATATTGTGACATCAACTAAGATTCAGTACTCGAGTATTTCTATTGTGTATTTTATATATAACTATACAAAATAGCCATGAATCATCTTCTACTTCTTTTGTCAAATGAAATCATCAAGGCTACATTGTATTGGTATATAATCCTTTTCTATTAAAACTCAGAAGATAGCACTCCTTTATTTTCAAACTTGTCACAGTGCCCATTGATCACTTATATGTTTATTGGAGTCATACTTCCCTGGAAACATTTTATAGTTTTCTGTTTTTTCTTACCTTTGTGCTCTGAAAGTTCAGAAGCTTTTATCAATAGATGGGACTGACTCTTCTACAGATAGTTGTAGAACCATCTAATCTAAAGAGATTTGTGGATTTGTTTGTTTATTTTTGGCTGTGGTGAGTCTTTGTTGCTGCACACAAGCAGGGACTACTCTCTAGTTGTGATGTTCAGGCTTTTTATTGCTGTGGCTTCTCCTGTTCAGAACACGGGTTCTAGGCACGTTGGTTTCAGTGGTTGTAGCTTGCACACTCAGTAGTTATGGCTCACGGGCTCTAGGTTGTGGCCTCAGTAGTTTGGGTGCATTGGCTTAGTTGCACTGCAGCATGTGGGATCTTCCCACACCAGGGATTGAATCTGTGTCTCCTGCATTGCAAGACAGACTCAACCTCTGGACCATCAGGGAAGCCCCTAGTGTTTCTTAAACTATGGGAAATTGATTCAATTATTTCTTATAAAATATTCCCCTCAACTTTTTTCTGATATTTTATCTTCTATAACAATCATTTTGCCCCTTTTCATTCAGTCTTTGCATTCTGCCAAGTCTCTCTGTTTCTCCCTTCCCCTCCTTCCCTTTTCTCCCTCTTTGCCTTTCTACCTCTCTCTGTGTGTGGTTTAATTTCAAAGGATTCTTCCCTGGTTTCTGAATGTTAGCTTTGCAGGGCATTTGCTTCTGATTTTATGCATTTGTCTGTGTATAACATGCAGAATTCTAAAAATCTTTTACTTCCTGAATTACCTCTATAGTCTTTGGTCTTTGGGTCAGTAGTTCTGTTATTCATTCTTTATGATGTTGAAATCAACATTTCATTTGTCTAATTATCACTGACCATTTATTTATATCTAAAGAATTAAAAATTGGTTTAATCGAAACAGCAGGCATGCATTTCTTCCATTGTGTGTTTTGGTCTCTTTCCCTCATCAGCTACACACCAAAATGAAAAGATTGGCCTGACATGCTATAAAAAAGTAATTTGTAGTAGGTGTAGGTTGTAAGTTACTATGGTCTGCTTCAGGTCTAAGTGGTGAGAATATTAGTTGAAAAGCCACAGATGCCAGAATATGAAGGATTTTAATTAAGGATAGTTACAGCCACAGGGCTATTTCTCCTTTAAATAAGCATTAGTACCTCAGAACACTCCAAAAGAGAGAAATAAATACCTACAGCTATACTATTTAGACTTCCCATGGCTATAATTCTATATCTTCAAATATTGGCTGGTAAATATCTTAGAAATCAGTAATCCTTCTGCAATCCATTCAGTTACTCTGTTTTTGTGTATAATAATTTGTGGTTGGGAGTATTAGGAGGAGAGGGGTACAGGAAATGCAATAGGGTTTTATTAAAATATATATATCTATTAGCCACATGATACTATTTGCTTTGTAATGGTGAATCAAAGAAATTTCCAAATAAAACAAATGTGAGGATCCATCATTGATGAGAGAATTTTCTCAAAACAGTATTCTAAAAACAGGGGATGTGTGGTTCACTACTTATGAGACTTACAAGCCACAAGTGGGCAAAAAGCCAGACTTTTAGTTTTACCCCCATAGTGTGAAAAAGTTGTTAGTCAATTCATAGCACAGAGCAAATGCATGCTGAAGTCAACGTGGAACAGTAAATAAATAAAAAAGGACAGCTTGAAAGAATCTCATTCAGAAGTGAAATTGCAGGATAGGCTTTCATTCCTGAATCAACACAACAGTCTTCACAGTCCAAATTGCCAGGTAATAGCCTGAGCAGATGATCACCAGAAATTAAGCATGAAGTCCCAGCCACCCTTCCTGAATGGCAATCACAGGACCCAGATGCCAACCTTTGAAAGACCTCTCACTAGCAGCAGGGTTTGACATGTTGGCAGGCTTTTCAAATAGTTTCCCTGGCAGCTTTGAAGTTGCCTCTAAGTCAGTTATGTGATTAGATTCTTCAGGAAGCCTGGATTTGCTCATCTTCCTCTGTGCTGTATCTTTGGACAATGCAGCTTCTCATAAAGACAGGTAACTGTGCAGTTCCCATCAGTTTGGGCTGCTGGTTTTCCAAAAGTGAATATTTTGTTAAGCTAATTAAATAGTCAAGCCAATTTTCCAGAAAATACTTGCCTAAACAAAAATTCCTGAGTGGCTAGAGAGAAAATATGTTTATGATGTTTTCAATCTGGGTGCTGGTCTTTCTTTCTTCCTGGTCCCCATTCCTATTTGAGTTTCCAAAGATTCTTCATCTTCTCTTACTATGATAACCAACCACTTCCTCTAAAATTTCATTTTAGGGCAGAATTAGAGAAAAAGGAAGATTAAGAATGGTCATTGGAAATGTCTTCCTGGTTTATATCATCATTATGTGTTTGCCAATGTATGCAACCTGAAGACAGATAAATTTATTTAATTAAATCATATAAAACTAAGGAAATAACATAAACTTTCTCAGTAAGCATGTCAGCCAGTGAAATGAGGTCCCTTGGGCACTCGTACCGGTACACATGGGAAATAAAGGCATCTTCTTCAAAAAGTGCAGTGCATCACATGAGAATTTGATCTCCTTTGTATTTTGTTGGAACTGAAAATGACAATGTGTGAGTTATGCTCTAGTAACTTTCAAGGTGGAATCAAGACTGCCAGGATAATTACCAACAGCCTCAGACATGCAGATGATACCACTCTAATGGCAGGAAGTGAAGAGAAACTAAAGAGCCTCTTGATGAGGGTGAATGAGAAGAGTGAAAAAGCTGCTTTGAAACTCAACATTCAAAAAACTATGATCATGGTATCCAGTCCCATCCCTCCATGGCAAATAGATGGGAAAAAAAGTATAAACAGTGACAGATTTTATTTTATTGGGCTCCAAAACCACTGCAGTTTTAATGAAATTAAAAGAAACTTGCTCCTTGGAAGGAAAGTCAAGACAAACCTAGACAGTGCATTGAAAAGCAGAGATATCACTTTGCTGACAAAGATCCATATAGTCAAAGCTATGGTTTTTCCAATAGTCATATATGGATTTGAGAGTTGGACCATAAAGAAAGCTGAGCACCGAAGAATTGATGCTTTTGAACTGTGGTGATGGAGAAGATTCTTGAAAGTCCCGTGTACACAAGGAGATCAAATTAGCCAATCTTAAAGGAAATCAGCCCTGAATATTCACTGAAAGGACTGATGCTGAAAAAGATTCAAGGCAGGAGGAAAAGGAGGTGACAGAGGAAGAGATACTTGGATGGCGTTGCGGACTCAACGGACAGTTTGAGCAAGCTTCAGGTATTGATGAAGGACAGGGAAGCCTGGTGTGCTGCAGTCCATGGTGTCACAAAGAGTCAGACACGACTGAACGACTGAACCATGGAGCCCTGAGATAATACATGTATTATTCTAATTATGTTCAGTGGAACTGTGATGCACCTTATTTTCAAGAACATAAAAGCAATGCTAAATAATATATTTAGGATAAAAATAGTATTCCTTATTTTTTTTTCCATTGTGCCAAATTCTAAAGAGTATGCTAAGGCTCCATATGATAAAACACTTCCTTATAGTTTCACTTTGATAACATAATTAATTTATCATTTCTTTCACTAGTAAAAGTGATCTTCCCTGCCTCCATAGAATCTTTCTACATTTTGATGACTGTGCATATTTGATTTATTAAAGTATGGGTCACTGTGAAGTTAGAAATGAAATAATAATAGCATGTCATCTCTCTTCAGCTGTCTCTACCACAGCACTCAGTGACTTTAATTTTTTCTATATATTTTACTCTCTATTCCCATCTGTCAAAGAAGGTCTGACTAGTTAGAGCAGAGGTTATTCTCACTGGGTCTGAGGGTGGAGGCTTTCTTCCTTAGCCATGGGTACCAAGAAAATTACAAATGAGACAGGCTTGATATTCAGCCAGGAGAGACGGTGCTCATCAATCTTAACCATCAGCCCATCCCCTGCTTGAGTTTTCAGGCAGCTTGAAAGAAGGTTAAACAGGATTTTTTTCCCCATTTTTTTCTTTTCCCTCCTTTAATTATTTTGCTGGTATTATAAGATGAAGGAGGGAGGAGATTTAAATAGATCTTTTATTCAACAAATCCATTTTATGACTCCCAAAGTAAAGCTTTCAGCAATGTAATTGGCTGGGGAAATTAACAGAGTAATACTTAATGTGTGAACTACCAGTTTAACTTGTTTCTAGAAAACCTTGTTTTATCCTCTGGCTGAAGAGGATATTTGGAAGATATCCTCTTTGAAGAGTACAGAATACAGATACTGACCCAACATTTATAGTATATTCTGGATTGACATTCAAAGACCTAAATATTTAAAGATAATGTAGTAAAATAATGCAGCGATATTATATTATGGAAATGTGGAAAAGTAATTTTCTTTCATTTTTAAAAGCAAAATTCCATCTCATTTTGGTGGTGGCAACGTTAATGGCAAATGTATGAATAAAATGATGTTCATTTTCTTCCATTTCCATTCTGTTCAATCTGCTTTTACCACTTTCCATTATAGAACTTCTTTGTTTTTTATTAAAGTTAGGGCTGCAAGTTGCTCGGTCACATTCAAACTTTAATATGTAAAAACTCAAATTACTTTGGTATTAATATCAAAAATTTATGTAGTGCTTTACATTTTCATATATTACATACACTATGTGTCATTTGAATCTCATGTAGTGTACCAAGGGGAAAGATTGTTATCTGAGTCTTACAGATGTGGCAACACTGATTCAGAGAAGTTAGGTGACATTACCAAACTAGTGATGCAGTCAAAATGTGGATTTTTAGATCTAAAGCAAGAGATCTCTAAGCTGTGCATTCCACTATTTTGATCTCCTTAGCCTTTCCTCACCCAAGCAGAGTTTTTAGTTCAGTTCAGTTGAGTCCAGTTGCTCAGTCATGTCTGACTCTTTGCGACCCCATGAATCACAGCATGCCAGGCCTCCCTGTCCATCACCAACTCCCAGAGTTTACTCAAACTTATGTCCATTGAGTCAGTGATGCCATCCAGCCATTTCATCCTCTGCCATCCCCTTCTCCTCCTGCCCCCAATCCCACACAGCATTAGGGTCTTCCAATGAGTCAACACTTCGCATGACGTGGCCAAAGTACTGGAGTTTCAGCTTTAGTATCATTCCTTCCAATGAACACCCAGGGCTGATCTCCTTTAGAATGGACTGGTTGGATCTCCTTGCAGTCCAAGGGACTCTCAAGAGTCTTCTCCAACAACACAGTTCAAAAGCATCAATTCTTTGGTGCTCAGCTTTCTTCACAGTCCAACTCTCACATCCATACATGACTACTGGAAAAACCATAGCCTTGGCTAGATGGACCTTAGTTGGCAAAGCAATGTCTCTCATTTTAATATGCCATCTAGGTTGGTCATAACTTTCCTTCCAAGGAGTATGCGTCTTTTAATTTCATGGCTGCAATCACCATTTTTAGTGATTTTGGAGCCCCCAAAATAAACACTTGTTTCCACTCTTTCCCACATCTATTTCCCGTGAAGTGATGGGATCAGATGCAATGATCTTAGTTTTAAGCCAACTTTTTCACTCTCCTCTTTCACTTTCATCAAGAGGCTTTTTAGTTCCTCTTCACTTTCTGCCATAAGGGTGGTGTCATCTGCATATCTGAGGTGATTGATATTTCTCCTAGCAATCTTGAATCCAGCTTGTGCTTCATGCATCGCAGCGTTTCTCATGATGTACTCTACGTACAAGTTAAATAAGCAGGGTGAAAATATACAGGCTGACATACTCCTTTTCCTATTTGGAATCAGTCTGTTGTTCCATGTCCAGTTCTAACTGTTCCTTCCTGACCTGCATATAGGTTTCTCAAGAGGCAGGTCAGGTGGTCTGGTATTCCCATCTCTTTCAGAATTTTACACAGTTTATTGTGATCCTCACAGTCAAAGTCTTTGGCATAGGCAATAAAGCAGAAATAGATGCTTTTCTGGAACTCTCTTGCTTTATTGATGATCCAGAGGATGTTGGCAATTTGATCTCTGGTTCCTCTGCCTTTATGAAATCTAGCTTGAAGATCTGGAAGTTCACAGTTCACATATTGCTGAAGTCTGGCTTAGAGAATATTGAGCATTACTTTACTAGCATGTGAGATGAGTGCAATTGTGTGGTAGTTTGAGCATTCTTTGGCATTGCCTTTCTTTGGGATTGGAATGAACACTGACCTTTTCCAGTCCTGTGGCCACTGCTGAGTTTTCCAAATTTGCTGGTATATTGAGTGCAGCACTCTCACAACATCATTTTTCAGGATTTGAGTTAGCTCAACTGGAATTCCATCACCTCCACTAGCTTTGTTTGTAGTGATGCTTCCTAAGGCCCACTTGACTTCACATTCCAGGATGTCTGACTCTATGTGAGTGATCACACCTTCGTGATTATCTGGGTTGTGAAGATCTTTTTGTACAGTTCTTCTGTGTATTCTTGCCACCTCTTCTTAATATCTTCTGCTTCTGTTAGGGCCATACCATTTCTGTCCTTTATTGAGCCCATCTTTGCATGAAATGTTCCTTGGTATCTTTAATTTTCTTGAGGAGATCTCTAGTCTCTCCCATTCTGTTGTTTTTCTCTATTGATTTGCATTGATTGCTGAGGAAGGCTTTCTTATCTGTCCTTGCTATTCTTTGGAACTCTGCATTCAGAAGGGTATGTCTTTCCTTTTCTCCTTTTCTTTTCACTTCTCTTCTTTTTACAGCTATTTGTAAGGCCTCCTCAGGGAGCCATTTTGCTTTTTTTCATTTCTTTTCCATGGGGATGGTCTTAATCCCTGTCTCCTGTACAGTGTCATGAACCTCCGTCAATAGTTCATCAGGCATAATATTCCCTTAAGGAATAATGGATTTACACTGCTGGGTTAGTTTTTGTTGTAAAGCAAAGTGATTCAGATATATATATACATATATATGTATATATATATTCTTTTTAGATCTTTTTCCTTTTTAGATGACTACATAATGTTCTATAGAGTTCCCTGTGCTGTACAGTAGGTCCTTGCTGGTTATCTATTTTATATATAGCAATGTTTACATGTTCATCTCAAACTCCTGATATATCTCCCCCCTTTTTATCATGTGGGTTCATGTAAATTTCTTTCTTCACACTACATACCGATCCCTGACCAGCAAATATCTTACTATTTTTCAAGAGGAGAACAAAATAATATATGTATGTAAACATGAGGGGGAGGGAGAGAATGAGAGGTGGGGGAGATAGATAGTCAGGTACACTGGCATACCTCATTTTATTGTGCTTTATTGCATTCTGCAAATATTGTTAGTTGTTTATATTTTATTTTACAAATAGGTAACCCTCTATCAAATAAGTCTATTGGTACCATTTTTCCAGCAGCATTTTCTTACTTCATATCTCTTTGTCACATTTTGTTTATTATTACAGAATTTTGAACTTTTTCACTAGTAATATATTTGTTATGGTGATCTGTGGTCAGTCATCTTCAATATTACTAGAACACAGAAGATTATGACTCTCTGAAAGCTCAGATTGAGGTTAGCATTTTTTAGCAAGAAAGTATTTTAAATTAAGGTTCATATATTATTTTGTAGATATAATGTTATATCACACTTTATATCTTACCATATAGTGTAAGCCTACATTTCTTTTACCCTGGAAAACAAAATTTTGTGTTGACTCACTTTATTATAATATTTGTTTTATTTTAGTGGCCTGTAACTGAACCCACTGTATCTCTGAAGTATGCCTATAAATATAAACTGTATTTGTTGCTCTAAATCTGATTAATTCATCATTTTCTTCTCAAGGTGAAGTCCCACTTATCTCTGGAAGCCATAACAATAATGGAAACTCATCCCCATTCAGTAAAAGTAACCAAAAAGTACTCTAGTATGTTGATTTGCTATTCACAATTTACCAGGTGCTTTTATGTGTGTTTTCTGTTTTGATTTCTCAAAACAAGTATGTGAATCAGCTATTATTATCCTTGAGTTTCAAGTCAAAGTGTTTGTGAGACATAATTTCTCCTCCAATTGCTTTAATCTGATGTTTCAGTCTAGCACTTCCTAGGAGTTCTGAGTAGTGAGCCTGACTCACTGCGTCGTATCTGTCAAACTGATGCTTCCATTAATGTTTATCACTCGGTACCCCTTGTAATAACCCATGAAATTCTTGAAGTATTGCTTGTTTCCTCTTTCTTTGCTTGAAGTACCCTAGGTCTGAACAAGTTGACCAGTTCTCCTTAGCAAGGTCATTAATTCCAGCCATCTCCTCACACCTCAGGATCCTGATACCCATCTAAGATAAATGGTTTAAAGTGAACTACAAATTTCAATGTAAAAGTAGCTTAATATCACTGAACCATTAAGAGACATAATTTCCACCAAGGGAAGAAGATAGACATTTCATCACAGAAACTCTTCATAATTGGCATCTCCTGACTTACAGCACATTTGCTAGTAGTTGCCCTTAATATTAGAGGATAATCAGCTCACAGCAGTGGAGGAGGAGCACAGAGCATCAAGTGGGAGCTATGAAGCCAGAAAATCACATGACCAGTACAGATTCAGATTCCCAGATGTCTTTATCTACTGCCAGAACACTCTGCCTCTCAGTAAAAATAGTACCATCATTTGCTCCACAGCCCCAAAGTCACACTCAGTCTCCATCCTCACATAAATATTTCATATTGTAAAACCCCTTCAGAGACCCGTAACTCACGCAAGCTTCTTTCAAAACGACAAATGATCCTCTGCCCTAGAGAGACAGATTTCACTGACTTACTCAATGTATGTTTCGGACAGAGTGTTCTATGATGAATTTCAGGAACAACAGTTATTCTGCTGCTCACAAGCCTAATAGCCAGACAGCAGTGAGGAGCCTTGACGCCAAATTCCTAGGCCGAACAGTCCGGACAGCAGTCTACTTGGCTGTCTGGTAGACAGTGTCTCCCCCTTGGTGTTTGATACGTGGCAGATCATTAACTTCAAAGTGCTCAGACTGACAGACTAGGGAAACTGTTATCTGAAGAGAGCCTGAGATTTGGAATAACTTGTTTTTTAATATTAGCTAAGGACTCAAGAATATATATTCTAATTGACCATTATATAAAGATGCTAGTAACAGTGACCTAAAAACAACAGTCTCAAGAAAGTTCTTTTGCCAAAATGCCTCTATTATTGGACAAAGCCAAATGACTTTCATCTTCATCAGCCTGTAAGCTTCTTCAATGTTCTCAGACACACTTTCACTCTGAACTCCACCAGACCAAACATGATAAGAAATTAGTGACAAGATAAGGATTCAGTGTTGACAAAGCATTTTCCTGTTTTGTGCATCATTTCCATTCATTCATTTATTCATTCAGTTATCTACTATGTTAACACTGTATATACTATATTCTGGTCAGTGTTCCAGACACTGTTTATAGAGTGACAAGATAAATCAACTTCCTGTAACAGTCATGAACTAGGAATCCTATATTCTAGTGGAGTCATAGGGTGTATGTGGGTGTATGTGTGTGTGCACGCATGAAAAAGTACTAGGGAGTAATTCTAATAGGAACCCATGGACCAAATGATATAGGACTTTGTAGGCCACAGAAGAGAAAGTTTTGTACCTTTCTAAGTTTAATTAGAAGCAATAAAGGGATTTGAACACAAGAAGGACATAATAAGATTTACTTTGTAAGAATATCCTTTTGGCTACATGGTGGAGAATTTGAGAAACTACAGAAGTAGAAAGATCAGTTAAGGATCTAAGAAAGACATCAGTGCCTGATAAAGCTGAGGGTGTCTGGGTGTAACTAGCAAGGAGGAGAAAATGTTGACCAATTGTGAACCAGTTTTAAAGTTTGACCTAATAGGAGTGAATAGAAGGGTCTGAAAAAACACCAATGAGAGGCTCTTAATTGTTCCTATAAGCTGCTGAATTTTAATCATAGGAGACTCGAAAGCAAAAGTAGGAAGCCAAGAGATACCTGGAGTAACAGGCAAGTTTGGTCTAGCAGTACAAAATAAAGGAGGGCAAAAGCTAACAGTTTTGCCAAGAGAACACACTGGTCACAGCAAACACCCTCTTCCAACAATGCAAGAGATGACTCTACACATGGACATCACCAGATGGTCAATACCAAGGTTGATTATATTATTTGCACCTGAAGATGGAGAAGCTCTATACAGTCAGCAAAAACAAGACTGTATTTGTTTGTTATATGAAGCCAGGATCTGACTGTGGCTCAGATCATGAACTCCTTATTGCCAAATTCAGATTTAAATTGAAGAAAGTAGGGAAAACATTAGACCATTCATATATGACCTAAATCAAATCCCTTACAATAATACAGTGGAAGTGACAAATAGATTCATGGGGTTAGATCTGATAGAGTGCCTGAAGAAATATGGACAGAGGTTTGTAGCATTGTACAGGAGGTAGTGATCAAAACCATCCCCAAGAAGAAGAAATGCAAAAAGGCAAGATGGTTGCCTGAGAAGGCCTTACAAATAGCTGAGAGAAAAAAAAAGAGAAGCTAAAGGCAAAGGAGAAAAGGAAAGATATAGCCATCTCAGTGCAGAGTTCCAAAGAATAGAAAGAAGCGATAAGGAAGCTTCCTCAGTGATTAATGCAAAAAAATAGAGGAAAACAATAGAATAGGAAAGACTAGAGACCTCCTCAATAAAAGTAAGAGATAACTGACGGAACATTTCATGCAAAATGGGCACAATAAGGGACAGAAATCAAATAGACTTAATAGAAGCAGAAGATATTAAGAAGAGGTTGCAAGAATACACAGATCTATACCAAAAAAGATCTTAATGACCTAGATAATCACGATGGTGTGATTACTCACCTAGAGCCAGACATCCTGGAGTGAGAAATCAAGTGGGCCTTAGATAGCATCACTACAAACAAAGCTAGTGGAGGTGATGGTATTCCAGTTGAGCTGTTTCAAATCCTGAAAGATGATGCTGTGAAAGTGCTGCACTCAATATGCCAGCAAATTTGGAAAACTCAGCAGTGGCCACAGGACTGGAAAAGGTCAGTGTTCATTCCAATCCCAAAGAAAGGCAATGCCAAAGAATGTTTAAACTACTGTACAGTTGCACTCATCTTACATGCTAGCAAAGTAATGTTCACAATTCTCCAAGCTAGGCTTCAACAGTGCATGAACTGAGAACTTCCAGATGTTCAAGCTGGATTTCAAAAAGGCAGCGGAACCAGAGATCAAATTACCAACATATACCGGATCATCGAAAAAGCAAGAGAGTTACAGAAAAACTTCTACTTCTGCTTTATTGACTATGCCAAAGCCTTTGACTGTGTCTATCACAGCAAACCATGGGAAATTCTTAAAGAGAGGGGACTACCAGACCAGCTGACCTGCCTCCTGAGAAACCTGTATGCATGTCAAGAAACAACAGTTAGAACCAGACATGGAATAATGGGCTAGTTCCAAACTGGGAAAGGAGTATGTCAAGGCTGTATATTGTCACCCTGCTTATTTAATGTATATGCAGAGTACATCATGAGAACTGCCAGGCTGGATGAAGCACAAGCTGGTATCAAGATTGCCAGGAGAAATTTCAATAACCTCAGATACGAAGATGAAACCAGCCCTATGGCAGATAGTGAAGAGGAGCTAAAGAGCCTCTTGATGAAAGTGAAAGAAGACAGTGAAAAAAATGGCTTAAAATTCAACATTTAAAAAATGAATATCATGGCATCTTATTGATCACTCATGGCAAACAGATGGTGAAACTAGGTAACAGTGACAGACTTTATTTTGGGGGGCTCCAAAATCACTGCAGAGGTGACTGCAGCATGAAACTAAAAGATGCTTGCTCCTTGGATGAAATGCTATAACCAATCTAGACAGCATACTAAAAAGCAGAGATACTGCTTTACCAACAAAGTCTGTAAAATCAAAGCTATGGGCTTTCCAGTAGTCATTCATGGATGTGAGAGTTGGGCCATAAAAAAGGGTAGCGCTGAAGAATTGATGCTTTTGAACTGAGGTGTTGGAAAAGACTCTTGAGAGTCCCTTGAATTTCAAGGATATCAAACCAGTTCATCCTAAAGGAAATTAGTCCTGAATATTCATTGAAAGGACTGATGCTGAAGCTCCAATACTTTGGCCACCTCATATGAAGAACTGATTCAATGGAAAATACTCTGATGCTGGGAAAGATTGAAGGAAAGAGGAGAAGGGGAGGACAGAGGGTGAGATGGTAAGATGGCTTCACCAATTTGATGGATATGAGTTGTGCAAGATCTGGGAGTTGGTGATGGATAGTGAAGCATGGCATGCTACACTGCACAGGGTGGCAAAAAGTTGGATACAACTGAGCTACCTAACTGAACTGAAATTGCTGGATATCCAGTGCCATTTACTGAGGACAGCAAGACTTCTGTAGTAGATTTAGAATTCAGTTTGCATTTCTCTGATAATGAGTGATTTTGAGCACCTTTTCATGTGTGTGTTAGCCATCTGTATGTCTTATTCTATGTCTGTTTAATTCTTTGGCCCATTTTTTGATTGGGTAGTTTATTTTTCTGGAATTGAACTTCAGGAGTTGCTTGTATATTTTTGAGATTAGTTGTTTGTCACCATTTCATGCCAGTCAGAATGGCTGCGATCCAAAAGTCTAGAAGCAATAAATGCTGGAGAGGGTGTAGAGAAAAGGGAACTCTCTTACACTGTTGGTGGGAATGCAAACTAGTACAGCCACTATGGAGAACAGTGTGGAGATTTCTTAAAAAACTGGAAATATCACAGCCTTATGACCCAGCAATCCCACTGCTGGGCATACACACCAAGGAAACCAGAATTGAAAGAGACACATGTATCCCAATGTTCATTGCAGCATTGTTTATAATAGCCAGGACATGGAAACAACCTAGATGTCCATCAGCAGATAAACGGATAAGAAAGCTGTGGTACATATACACAATGGAGTATTACTCAGCCATTAAAAAGAATACATTTGAATCAGTTCTAAAGAGGTGGATGACACTAGAGCCAATTATACAGAGTGAAGTAAACCAGAAAGAAAAACACCAATACAGTATACTAACGCATATATATGGAATTTAGAAAGATGATATTGACGACCCTGTATCCGAGACAGTAAAAGAGACACAGATGTATAGAACAGACTTTTGGACTCTGTGGGAGAGGGAGAGGGTGGGATGATTTAAGATAATGCCATTGAAACATATATAATATCATATAAGAAATGAATCGCCAGTCTAAGTTCAATACAGGATATAGGTTGCTTGGGGCTGGTGCACCAGGATGACCCAGAGGGATGGTATGGGGACGGAGGAGGGAGGAAGGTTCAGGATGAGGAACACGTGTACACCCATGGCAGATTCATGTTGATGTATGGCAAAATCAATACAATATTGTAAAGTAATTAGCCTCCAATTAAAATACATAAATTTATATTAAAAAAAAGAATTCAAGATGTCTTTTAGATAAGCTCTGGAATTACTACATGGTGGAACACAGGTCAGGGAGAGGTTGGCAATGAAGTTAAAATTGAAGATTGATCCATTCACCACAGAGGTGATAAAGAGAAAGGATTAGAGAAGAGTGGTCTGAGGACTGAACTGGCAGACTTTATCATTCAGAAGTAATGGAGGGAATGATGCACCATGGGAGATTGAGCCATGGATGAAGAGGAAAGGAAAGCCAAGGTAGCATGTTACTTGTTTGCATTGTTACCACAGGAATCACTGTGGGAAGAGCATGATTTTGTTACTAGGAAGAAGTTATCACAGCCTATCCAGTGTTTATTTTTCACATTGTACAACTCTGAAATGAGTGTATCTCGTAATTGATGGTATCTTAGGACTGTGCAACAGTTAGAATGGCAGACTTTTTCTTTAATATTGGCATATAAAATAATACTGTATCTTAAAATGTTAATGTTGTTTTAATAATGAAAGTTAGTGTCATGACTATATAACATAGCACATACACAGGTAAGTTAGTTGACATTCATATCCTCTCTCTGTCTCTCTCTCACATCATTAAGTATTTGAACATTCTTTTTTGAGGAGGTTTGAAGATGACATAAGGAAAATTTCATTTTCTCCTTATAAAATAGCAGAAAACAAATTAATAATTTCCTACATATGAAATTCAAGAAGGATATTCTAAAGTCACATGCTATATTACTTATGTTTCTTGTTGTATATAAGCTTTTTTATTTTATGGTGAATACATTACTCTCATACTATAAACCCTTCAAATTACAATTCACTCCTCTATCAAGCAAATAATTTTACAACTAAGATATAACTTGATAGATGCTATTGAATTATTCTAAATTTTCTAGAAGTGAAGGAAAACCATGGCCATAAAAGAACACTAACAAGTTTTTGTTCATGCTAATTTTGCAACTGAATTTCACCTTCAAACATATAAAAATTGCTTTTTATAATAAAAATTGACACTGAAAGTGATTTTCAACTATACAGCTATCTAAGGCCTTATGTAACTTGAAGTAGCAAACAACTTCACTATTTTACCAAAGAGTAATGCTTCCCTGGTGGCTCAGACATTAAAGAATCTGCCTGCAATGCAGGAGACCTGGGTTTGATCCCTGGATCTGGAAGATCCCTTGGAGAAGGGAATGGTTACCCATTTCAGTATTCTTGCCTAGAGAATTCCACGGACCAAGTGGACTGAGGAGCCAGGTGGGCTATAATCCATGGGATGGAAAAGAGTCGGACATGACTGAATGACTAACACACACACACAGTGAATTAAACAGTACATATAGTCACTGTACATTGGTCATGTTCAGGAACTGATTCTGCATCATAGCAAACTGATATTAAATTTTGAAAATAATATAGAGATTAAATAGTAAAAATATCAGCAAATATGCAATATGTATGGATATAAGACATACCAATTTATGCAGCTTATTACTACTATCAGTGATTTTTAAATAATAATTGAATGGATACTGCTTGATTAAGACTGTTGTAAAATTTCCATGGTTATTCTGTTTCAAAGCTGTGCAACTATCTTGGCTTACCATTTTGTAACCAACTATTCATGTCCATCTATGTCCCTAAGTTATTCAGCTGCAGTAATGAGTCAAAGATCAATTAATCACAAGCCCCATAATGATCAAGTCACATTTTTTTCCCAATTCATTTGAATTTAGAAAGAGATAGCCTGGTTTAATCTGTCTTCTGAAATGCAAGGTTAGCAGACTGGAGGATATCGGCTGTCACTCTTTTTGACACTTCCAATCAGTCAACCTTGATTGGTCATGCAGTTGGACTTTTGGAGTTAAGAAAATGATGTTTCTTGCCTCCTCTACTAATGCTTGATATGAAAGTAAAATGCATCTTGACTTCAAACTTTAAACAAGTGGTGAATTTTAGTTTTCCTATATTCAAGTCTGGTCTGTAAGACATAAAAACTTACAAAGCTAAAGTATATTTCAATGAAGAGCCAGGTTGCTGTATTTTCATTTGAAAACAGAACTAAATTGAAAAATAATCATAATGTAAAATAACCATAAAGCAAAAATCACTTCCAAATATATATCTTATAGAATCCTTTATTTTTTACTCACACATCATATTTCTATCTAAAAGGAAGAGGAATTCTTCTTAATGAAACGAAATAGAAAAAGAACTTGCAGTTTCTATTTTCCTAAGGATCATGAAAATGATTTGCATTTCAGAGACTGGAACGAACATGTTTATTAGAAGAACTATAGGTTCAAATGGGACCCAGATAATCTGTCTACAAAGCTAAGTAGAACAGTGGAAGCAGTATGATCCAGAAGATTATGGTCACATGCTCATATAATATCCAAAATTAGAAATTTGTTACTTTATTTGTTGGGGGGAATTTAAAAGAATTCTTATTTGTTTATTTATTTTGGTGATGCTTTCCTCGCATGATTTAATTTATTCTATGAAATGGTTGTATAAAAATCTCTCTCCCCACCCCCATTGTTCTTTCCATGAGAATGGCCATAATCTTGCTCTTGGCATAAATCTTTGCATAGATTGACTATTGGTGAGCCCATGAACTTAGCCTTCCAGGCTCTTCTGGCCATGGAATTCTCTAGGCAAGAATACTGAAGTGGGTAGCCTTTCCCTTCTCCAGAGAACCTGTCCAACCTAGGGACTGACCCAGGTCTCTCCCACTGCAGGTGGATTCTTTACATCTGAGCCACCAGGGAAGCCCAAGAATGCTAGAGTGGGTAGCTGATCTGTTCTCCAGGGGATCTTCCCAATCCAGGAATTGAACCAGGGTCTCCTGCATTGCAGGTAGATTCTTTACCAGCTGAGCTACCGGGGAAGTGCCATGTTTTCATCACCCAGCAACATATTCTCTTTGAGCAGATGAATGTGCTTTTTCTTGAAACATCTGGTTGAAGGAACTGTTTACTTATCTTTGAGAAAATCTGTTTTTAGCATATTCTCCAGCAGCGTGATACATTGTCTCTTGCAGTCCATGTGGGAGAGTCACAGTGGAAATATACCACTGAAGTGGAATATAGAACTAAACAGACAATGGAGAGGTATAGAGAAACAGAATATATCATAAGTTTAAGATCTTCTGATATAGTGTTGGAGACAGTTGTTATGGCTGTTCTATTTAGTTATTCTATTTCATGTGATAATTTCAACTGGGACATATGCAAAAGGCACCTACTATCAGAAGAATGAAACATTGCACTTAATTACATTAAAGAAATAACCTTTGCAATAATAATGGCAAAGTGGGCTCAATACTATGAGAAACATATCCTTGGATATTCATAGGAAGAATAAAAGTTTCTTCATTAGAGAATCCAGGAAGCTAGTTTGTAACTGATAGTCCTAAAAGTATGAGGTGTGAAGAGATACAATGGCTAAATAATGCAGAATTTGTTTAAAGATCATAGTAGTTGGTCTGGAGCACTGAATATGTGTTTATAAAATGAAGGAGATATGAATAAAATTAAAAGTAAGAGAAATTAATTTTATGAACCTGTGATATTTTGGCCATGGTGTATTGAAATTTATATACAGTATTCATTACATCCAACAGTGACATCATCAAAGTGAATGCTATCATAAAATTAGTGATAAAAATGTCTGTGTGTGTTAGTTGCTTAGTCATGTCCAACTTTCTGTGACCCCGTGGACTATAGCCCACCAGGCTCTTCTGTCCATGGAATTCTCCAGGCAAGAATGCTGGAGTGGGTTGCCTTTCCCTTCACCAGGGGATCTTCCCAACCTAGGTATCAAACCTGGGTCTCCTGCATTGCAGGTGAATTCCTTACCGTCTGAGCCACCTGGGAAACCCAAAGACATCTAGACCCAAATAATTATAACTTAAGTTAGATCAAATAGGAAAAAAAAATGGGAAATCCAGAATTTGAATCAATTATATTAGATTCTTTCCATTATACATGTTGCATTTTTTTTTAAGTTCAAATAAGATCAAAACTGTCTTTTAAACCAAAGCCTGGGATCCTCCTGGGTTGGTACATGAACTGCCTGAATTCACTGCATGAATTGTCCTTAACAGTAACTTAAGAAGCATTTTCTCAAATTTTTTCGCACTATTCTATCTCATTCATCTTATGGCTTTTGATAAGAAAGTGCCCAAAACACTGTCCTTTTTTCTCCCATTGTGAGAACTAAATGTAATAAATTATGTTCAAACATTTGGAATAGGATGAGAAAGAGGTAGTCCCACATTCTGCAGTGTTTTGCCAAAACCAGTTGTAGGCATGACATTGTCTTCTTCAACCACATATTAATTCATTAAAATCACTTAATATTATATTACTGGCAAAATAGCAATACTACATGGGTTTGTGCTCTTTACTAAGAATATTTACTAAGAATATTTACTCTTTTGAAAACACAAAGAATATATTTTTTCTAAAAACTTACTTGGAGTCCTTAATCATAAGGATTAAATAGATTGAATTAACAATATTTCAAAAAATGGCTAGCCAGGTATCTGACATATTTAGATTATTAAGTGCATATTAATTCACTTATTTATTCATGGATAGAATGTAATTACATTTCATTAATTGAAGCTTCCCCAGTGGCTCAGTAGTAAAGAATCTGCCTGTAATGCAGGAAACCCTGGTTCAATCCCTGGGTCAGGAAGATCCCCTGGAAAAGGAAATGGCAACCCATTCCAGTTTTCTTGCCTGGGAAATTCCATGGACAGTAGACTGGTGAGCTATAGTCCATGGGGTCACAAAAAGAGACAGACATGACTTAGCAACTAAGCAAAGCAATTCCAATGCATTAATTGAAATAAATCAGCTCTGGGGAGTTAGTTTAGTGATCAAAATGTTGGGCATGATACTCATTGCATGAATTCATCTCTTCCCCATAATGTAAATTTGTATTTAGACAGTACCTTGTAGTGTAAAGTATCAGAAGCCAGTATCACGTCTTTATTTTGCCTTGTGAGAGTAATGTAAGCAGGAGGTAAATTGGATGCTCTTAACAAGGATAACTAATCTCCTCTCTGTCTTCTGTTCTTCAAATAATTACCATTATTTCCCACCTATTTATACTTCCTACCCTTCTGAGCATTTTGATTACTACTGACCACTCTCAAATTCATTGCTATGCTTGAGAAGCAATAGGAATATTAAGGGTAAATAAAACTTTAAAATGTCAAAAAGAATTCTTGGATGTAGATTAAAAGATACTTTTGGCCAAAATATGAAATTTTCTTAGGTTGAGTTTCCTAACAACAAAAACTGAGTGGTGTGAATTATGCAAGTGGTTTCCTAGGCAGAAATCTGTAGGAAGTGAGGGAGGCAGCGCTGGGTAGGGGAAGACCCTTGGTGAAAAGAGAATGTCACCCAAAGCTCAGCACGGCCTCCTCTCCTGTGGATCTCAGGAGAATGGGTGGTACCACACAACTGTCATGATTTTCAGCAAGGAGGCTGGACTTTCACATCCCCCTCAGTCAGTCAGTGACTCTGGAGGGTAAAACCTCCCCTGGAGTAGATGATGCTTGTCAGTCTAGACAGTTGTTCTCAATGTATGGTCCCCAGATCAGCATCACATGAGAAACTTGTTAGCAGTGATAGATTCTTGGACCTTAGCCCAGACCTGCTGAATCAGAACTTCTGGGGTTGTGGCCCAGCAGTCTCTGGTTAACAAGTTCTCCAGGTGATTTTGATGCACTGAAGTTTGAGAACTATTGGTTAAGGGCAGTTCTCCAGAGAAGAAAGCTATGAGCCTTTAGCTGCTGATCCTCAATGAATTGCTGGTTTAATTGCCTTACAGGACTCACATACATGCTAAATGCTTCTTAAGTCATGATGCTTAGTCTTTGTAAGCATCATAGTTTAATATCTGCCCTACACGAATATGCTAGTTATATCCCAATCTGAAGAACATGACATTCTACTTAAATCACTTTTCCTTGGCACCCTGCTGTCCTCATCACCCCACTCTCTTACTCAGGAAGAGCTTACTCTCTGGGACTATTTATCAAATATAACCTCCTGAATCCAGAGCCCATTTCCCCAATCCATTGGAATATGTCCCTCCTGGCCACAATATGCCTGCTCTGGCGACACCCCCAGAGCCAAGTATAAGATAGCCGCTTTGCCCCAGAGCCCGCTGAAATTATTCAAACTAGCCAGTCCTGAGCCTGTTTGTCTTGCATATTTCTTCCAGAATCAAGACCCTCGCTGCTGCCTCCAGACCAGCCTGGCGCTTGGTGCTTCCTGCGTGTCCTCCTGTGGTGTGCCGTGCCTCCTCTTCCTGGGAAGGGTGAGTCACATTTTATTATTATTTCTCATGGCCATCACTTTCCTGACCTGTTGGCCTTACTATAACTCGCATTTCCATTAACGTACTCTACTTGAAAATCACGTCTCCATCACAACCTACTCATAAAAGGTGCACAGGAGATTCAAAGGTGGATTGAAGAGTCATACCACAGTTTGGTGAAACCAACTGGTAAGTCACTCCCATGGATTTGAATTAAAATTTCAAGTTTGGTGGTTAAAGGGAAAAAAGATTCCAAACAGATGCCATATAAAATTCTGTCTCACATAATTCTCACAATGTGAAAGCGAACAGACTCAAAGTTCACTACAGAGCTCAGGCAAATATTTGAGTCTTCCACATAGACTTTGCCTGGAAAAGAAATTCAACTTGCCCCCTGTCAAGGATGTAATAATCTTTTACTTGGAACATCACATTCTGATTGCAAGCATCCCTTTCATGCTCACATGCAAAACACAGTAAAGATTTTTATTATAAAAACTCTGGTATGTATATTTTTGGTCAAAACAAAATAACAAAAAATTCACTGTTTGCTTTCACAATGAGTATATATGTGCCAAGGCTGAAACTCAAGGTGACAAGTAAACATTAAAAATACTGAATGTAAAACAAATGTAATTCTATTACAAAGCAATTTTCCTGCAATAAGTAATGTGACATGTATTTTCTGTCATTGATTTGCATTGATTATCTTTATGAATTGTTCAGTCAGAAGCAGTGATTTATGATGTGTTGATTCTTGTTCCTGAATGTATGTTCCGCTTTGAGTGAAGGTATTGTATTTATCAAGGACTGAAATTCTTAAGTATGAACACAGTCCTAGTGCTGGTGACCTTGTCTTTCAGGTATTCTCTGATGTGCCAAACTGTGAAAATTGCAGGATATACATTTATCTTCATCATGTGTGTTTGATAGAGTTATTGAATTTTTTAAATTAAATAGTTTTCAGGCTATTTTAGAGTCCAAAATTTGCTGCAAAATTTTCTATCTTATGAGTGATTTATTTGTGGGTCCAAAGCACTAGAGGCTATAAACCTATGGGCCAAAATATTTTTGCCCTGTATATAGGTTAAAAGGTTTATCTCACTGGAGGTGCAGCTAACTCGTTGCGCAGATGCCAAAACACAATGATGTTTGACATGGACAAGTTGTATCCTCTCCAGTGGTCAAAGCTGGCATGGACATTGGTATCTTTCTTCCTTGTGAAATACTCCATGGCTAACAGAGTTTTCAGTTACTTGAAGATTATGAATCATTCCCGGCATAATTCAAGACTTAATTCTGCTTCTGACGTTAGTAGAACAATGGAAGGAATAATGTCGGATTGTTTAAAGGATGGTTATCTTAACTTTTAAAATGGCGAAATGTTATACAGCTTATCATTCTCGGGCAAGCTAAAACAACTGTGATTATACAACAGAAGGCTATATTCCAAGACACAGAGATTTGTTTATACGATTTAGTTTATACTTGGGGGAAAAAAAGATTAAGAATTACTATTTGAAATGCACAGCACTTGAAATGCATTATTTTCTCCAGCTGGTAAACTTTTTAAGCACAGAAAATTGCTTTACTGTATTAGCACCTCCTGGTTGACTGTTTCAGCACTGCTAACAAATTCAATTAAGCATGATGATTGTGGCAAAATAAAGATAATGGTAATGACAATATTAGTAATACAGGCTATACTTTCACAAATGTTTGTAGTTGTCTAGGTGCTTTGGATGTCTATTTACTTACTCAACCATCAGAACAATCCCATTAGGTCCATTTCCCAGATGAGCAGGAGTTGCACTCATAACCTATGTATGGGTAACTGGAATTGGGCAGACTGGGTGCAAATCCAAGTTCTTCCACTGGCAAGGTGGGTGACCATGGGCAAATTACTTGACCTCTGACACACATTATTTGACCTTTAATTTGTTGACTATTTAAAGGATCCCTAATGAGAATACTGTTTTTAATGTGAATAATATCTCTGATATAGATTGATAGCTTTCCTTCTATATTGTCACATGATTGAATTCCCTCCTATCCATACCCACAGTGAGTTTATTAGTCCATATCCTCATTTATTTCATCTAGGCAAATCCCATTCTTTGCTCTTGCCTCCAGTGATATTCTGGAGCAAACTGTGCTGACTCATGAGAACACACAGTTACTTCTGTACTTTCCAGGATTTCTGAAATCCTGTTATTAAACCATTGGCAGCTTGAAATCAGCCATAGTTGGGAGTGTTAACACCAGGAAAATCTGTGAGCTCTACAAATCAGGGCTTTCTCCATCGACGTTCTGCCAGAGATTCAGTTTGCCAGTGTATCAGCCTTTTTACTGTCAGTAGAGGAATATCCAAAAACATGCATGGAATCACTTTTTGATGCGCTTCTATTCACTTCCCAATTCCTAGAGTCCAGACTACTTAGGATTGCTTATAATTATTTTTATACTTGAATATAATCCAGTCTTTCCAGCCACTCCAGCTCTCACCTTTTCATACACGTTTATACTATGTTACAGCAACTCTTGACCTCTTATTCTTTAAACATATTATGAACTCCCTACCTCTATATTGTCATTCATGCTTTTTTTTTGGTCTACTTAGAATCCCCTTCATATTATATATACTTAGCAAGCTTATTTTTTTAATTCTCCTTGTTTAATTTTGTCTTCCAATCTGTCTAAATTCTTAAAGCCCCTCAGACTCCTGGGGATAAGAAGGAGGACAAAATCTCCCTTACCTGTTCTTTATAGCATATGTGTATATATGAACATTGTGCTTATCACACTCATTTATATTTGTTTAGTTAGTCTAGCTGAGTATATCTAAGCTGATAGTTTACTACCTAGAGTACAGTAGGCATTAGTCAAAGAAAAATTGTACAAAGGTAGGCAAGGAAGATTTTAGTCAATACTACTACAACAGGGGAGAAGTATTGAACGCAGCTGAAACAAAAGTTAAAAGAATTCTTAAGCGCGGGGGCGAGTAAGTGGCAACGTGGTAGATAATGTTGGAAAAGCAAGTTGGTCTGTGATTACTGCCTTCCGTGTAATTAGAATGATCATAATTGGGCTTCTACACTCCCCAGAGACTGGGATATAAGAGCTCTGCTTTTGTGATGTTTACATTTCAAAGAGAGAGTTTTCCGGTCTTTTTTTTTTTTTTTTTCCATTTTTTTCCCCTTAGTTTTATTGAGATTATTGACACAAAACATTGTATAATGTATATAAATAGTCTTGATAAATGCATATATTGTAAACTGACAACCATATAAGTTTAGTTAATATACATTAGCTCAGATAATGTTACAGGTTTTTTTCCCCCAGTGACACCTTTTAAGATAACTTTCAAGTATACACTACAATATTATTCACTCTAGTCACCATGATGTAAATTATATCCCCAAACTTATTTACCCAAAATCTGTAAGTAACTTTCAACAATCTTCACCCATTTTACCCACTCCCCCAGCCCTACTGTATCCCCCATCTCTGGGCACCATCAATCTATTCTCTGTATCTAAATGCTATGAGGTTTTCTTTGTTTGTTTTTTGCTTTTAAGTTTCCATATATAGGAAGTGGTATCACACAGTATTTGTCTTGCTTTCTGACTTAATTTTACTTAGCATAATGCTTTCAAGGTTCATTCATGTTGTTGCAAATGGCAGGATTTTCTTTTTATTGCTGAATAGTATTCCTGTGTGTGTGTAGTGTGTACATATCCACATTTTCCATGTTCATTCATCTGTTGATGGAAACTTGGGTTGTTTTCATGTCTTGACTTTTATAAGTAATTCTATAATAAACATAGGAATGCAATTATCTTTAGAAAATAGTGATTTGGGATTTTTTCGGGGGGGAGGGGGATGTATACCCAGAAGTAGAATTCTGAATCGTATCTCCACCCTATTTTCCACAGTGGTTATATGAATTTAAATTTCTACCAACAGTGTACATGAGTTCCCTTTTCTCCACATCCTCATCAGCATTTGCTATCTTTTATATTTTTGAGGATAGACATTCTCATAGGCATGAGAAACTTCATATTATAATTTTGGTTTGCATTTCCCTGATAGTTAGTAATGTTGAGTCCCTTTTCATGAACCTGGTGCCCATTTTAATATCTTGGGGGAACTTTCTATTCAATCCTTGGCCAATTTTTAATTGGACTTATTTTTGTTATTCAGTTGTATGACTTCCTTATAAAATTTGGGTACTAACCTATTACCAGATGTGTTGTTCACAAATATTTTCTTCCATTCTGTAGGTTACTTTTTCATTTTGTTGATCCTTTCTTTCACTGTGCAGGAGATTTTTAGTATGATGTAACCTTATTTGCTTAGTTTTGCTTTTATTGATTGTGCTTTAGCTATCATAGACAAAAAAGTCATAAGACATGTCAAGAAGCTTTTTCCCTATGTTTTCTTCTATCAGGTATATGAATTCAGATCTTATATTTAAAGTTTTGATCCATTTTGAGTAAATTTTTCTGCATGTCCTAAGATAGAAGGTCTATGTTTATTCTTGTGCCTGTGAATATCCAATTTTCCCAGCACCACTTAGTAAAGAGAGTGTCTTTTCCTGATGAGGTTTCTTGATTCCCTTGTCAAATATTAATTGACCTTATATGCATAGCATGAGTTTATGGATTTAGTTCTGCAGTCAAGAATACACCTGTCTAAAGTCTAGTGAAGCTGAAGGAATCATTAAGTTCATCATTTTTTGAATTTTTACTTTTAAAATTGGAGTATATTTAACATATAGAACTGTAAATTTAAGGTATACAAGTAATGTATACCTTAAAGTACTGTTAAGTTCAGTTCAGTTCAGTTCAGTTGCTCAGTCATATCAGACTCTTTGCGACCTCATGAATTGCAGCACGCCAGGCCTCCCTGTCCATCACCATCTCCCAGAGTTTACTCAGACTCACATCCATCGAGTCCATTATGCCATCCAGCCATCTCATCCTCTGTCGTCCCCTTCTCCTCCTGCCCCCAGTCGCTCCCAGTATCACAGTCTCTTCGCCTGAGGTGGCCAAAGTACTGGAGTCTCAGCTTTAGCATCATTCCTTCTAAAGAAATCCCAGGGTTGATCTCCTTCAGAATGGACTGGTTTGATCTCCCTGCAGTCCAAGGGACTTTCAAGAGTCTTCTCCAACACCACAGTTCAAAAGCATCAATTCTTCGGTGCTCAGCCTTCTTCACAGTCCAACTCTCACATCTATACATAACCACTGGAAAAGCCATAGCCTTGGCTAGCAGGACCTTAGTCAGCAAAGTAATGTCTCTGCTTTTCAGTACTATTTTAATATGGTTTCTTTCTCTCTGTCTCTCTGTCTCTCTGTCTCTCTGTCTCTCTGTCTCTCTCTCTCTCTCTCTCTGTGTATGTATATATATGTGTGTGTATGTGTATACATATATATATATATATAGTTTCCCCTGGGTTTCCCAGGTGGCTCAGTGGGTAAAGAGTTCACCTGCAATGTAGGAGACATTGATCCCTGGGTTTGATCCCTGGGTTGGGAAGATCCCCTGGAGAAGGTCAGGGCAACCAGTATTCTTGTCTAGAGAATCCCATGGACAGAGGAGCCTCTAGGGCTATAGACCATAATGTCGCAGAGTCAGACACAACTGAAGTGACTGAGCAAACACTGTGCGTATGCACACACATTCACACACACATATATGTTTATATGTCACATGATTACTTATCACCATTGTACCTCCATGTCACATGATTATAATTTCTTCTTAGTGGTTGGAATAATTAAGATCTCATCTTTTAGCAAGTTTGATGTTTATAATGCAATGTTGCCTGTTTTCAGTATACTGTGCATTTGATTTCTAGGACTTATTTACTACTTCTTGCAAGCAGTATGCCCGTGAACATCTCTTCCCTCTACCCCCTACCTAGCATATGGGAAACAATGTTTGATACCCTGTTTTTATGAGTTTGGGTTTTTTACATTCCACATATAAGTGACTTACACTATTTGTCTTTCTCTACTTAATTTATCTCACTTAGCATTATGCCTTCAAGGTCCAACCATGTTGGGTTTTTTTTCCCTTACCTTTTATTATAATTTTTTAAATGAAAAAGTAGAATATAATGAACCCCCAAATATTTACCACCTAGCTTCAAAAATTAATTCATGACCAATCTTAATCTCTATTCCTACCTACCTACTTTTTCTCCAGTTTTTTTTTCTTCAGAAATTTATGTTTTTGAATTTTTATTTTGTATTGAAATAGATTTGATTAGGGGCTTCTCTGTGGCTCAGTGGGAAAGATTCTGCCTGCCAGTGCAGGAGATGCAAGAGACACATTTGATCCCTGGGTCAGAAAGATTCCTCTGGAGAAGGAAATGGCAACCCATTCTAGTATTCTTGCCTTGGAAATCTCATGACAGAGGAGCCTGGTGGGCTACAGTCCATGGAGTCACAGAAGAGAGTCGGTCGCCACTTAGCAACTAAACAACAAAAGATTTGATTAACAATATATGAGGTGTTTGTTTTAGGTGTATAACAATGTGATTCATTTATACACTTATCTATTCTTTTTAAATTCTTTTCCCGTTTGGCTTATTACAAAGTATTGAGCAGCATTCCCTACTGTACAGTAGTTCCTTTTTGGTTATTTTAAACATAGCACTGTATACATATCCATCCCAAACTCCCAATCTGTCCCTTCCCCCTCCCACAACCTTCCTCCCATAACCATATGTTGTTTTCTAAGTCTGTTGGTCTGTCTCTGTTTTGTAAATAAGTTTGTTTGTATTTTTTTTTAGGTTCTACATTTAAATGATATTATATGATATTAGTCTTTCTCTGTCTAACCTACTTTACTCAATATGATATCTCTAGGTCCATCCATGTTGTGCAAATGGCATCTTTTCTTGTACCTCTTGGCCATTTGTATATCCTCTTCAGAGAAATGTCTTTTTGGGCCTCTGCCCATGTTTTGATTAGTGTGTTTTTGTGATACAGAGCGGCGTGAGCTGTTTGTAAATTTTGGAGATTAATCCTTTATCAGTGGCATTGTTTGCAGATATTTTCTCCCAATCTGTGAGATGTCTTCTTGTTTACGGTTCCCTTTGCTGTGTAGAAGTTTCTGAGTTTGATTTGATCCCATTTTTTGTTTTTCTTTTTATTTTCTTTATGAGATCAATTGAAAATGATATTGCTGCAGTTTAGGTCAAAGAGTGTTCTGCTTATATTTTCCTATAGAAGAATTATAGTATCTGTCCTTACATTTAGGTCTTTAATCCATTTGAATTTATTTTTATTGATCATGCATAATAATGTTTTAAGACTTGTTTTAACTGATAATGTGCATCCCATTAGTCAATGCATTCTAACCACATTTATGACTAAGAGCAAATAATATGTTAACTTTTTTATATAGACTTTTAGTAATTTTCTAAATGG
>SJYC01013484.1:0-27927 GCA_006408675.1 Madoqua kirkii | reverse complement strand
AAGTATAACTGTTGTGATATAAATGAGATAAACTCAGTAATAAATATGTACTTTTGAGTAGTTCTATAAAGTAAAAAATTATCATGTATTAACTTAAAAAATTGTTTTTCTTTCAAAGGAATTTTATCAAATTAACTATGCAATTTCAGTTTAAAAACAATCTGCCTGTAGATTTCTCTTCAGCTAATTTTGTGGCTGATGATTTCTTTGAGTTTTGTATTTTTTTAATCATTCTTGATAGGAAATGTTTCTTGATTTATATCTGGCAAGAATTTTGCTAGGTCCTAAAGGATCTGTTTTAAGAACAAGTAACTATACTTTTCCTAGAAAAAAAGGATATTATGTATATTTTTCTCTTTGGATTATCTTAAATTGAATCACTTTATTTTCAGTATTAGGAGTCTGTGTTTTTCATTTTAGATGAGAAAGTTTATCTAGAAACAATACCAATTCTGATTTTATTCTTCTGTCTTGCTTTACTCACCCTCATACATTTCTATCTACCTACGCTCCTCTCAGTTTTGTATATACTTTACTCTGAGAACTAGATACTAGTCAGTTGCTAGTTTTACTTGGGAAACTTTGTAGTAGCTTAAATTATCCGAGATAAGTTTTTCTTCTTATGCCTACTGCTTTGCTCTTTCTTATCCCATGGCAGGTTTGTGGTTTTTTTTATTTTTTTTTAAAGCACCCTTATTAGGTTTGATGTTGTTGCTTAGTTGCTATCATGTCCAACACTTTTGTGACCCCAAGGACTATAGCCCACCAGGCTCCTCTGTCCATGAGATTTCCTAGACAAAAATATTGTCATGGGTTGCTACTTCCTTCTCCAGGGGATCATCCCAACCCAGAGATTGAACCCACATTTCTTGCATTGACAGGAGGATTCTTTACCACTGAGCCACCTGGAAGCCTGCCCTCATTAGTATATCTGTCCAAAAACAGAAAAGTTCTTATCATTTAGCAACACAGAGGTACGTTGAAATACATGAGTATATATTTGTAGAATTAGTTTTTAAAACATTCACTATTTTAAAGAACTATTTTTATAACTTCCACCATCTATTTTCAGGTAAGCACTTTTACAAGATGAAATTGACCCCATAATAATATCAAAATAGAAACTATTTTCAGGCACTTTGCTAATGTTTTGTATATATTAACTCATTTAAAATAATCCTGTGAATCAGGCAGCATTATCTCCACTTTGAATATAATGAAACTGAAGCAGAGAAAGTTTGAACACTTAAGTAGCTAGCCTGAAGCCCTAGAGTATGATGTGGTACCACTAGGAAGACAGATTTTGGTTAAAATTTTACACTATAGTTATATTATCTTAACTTTATGAATAGTTTTTATTTATCTTTGGTTTTATAAATAATGTCATGGAAATTTTGCATATACTATATTGAAGGGAATGGCAACCCATGCCAGTATCCTTGCCTGAAAAATTCCATGGGTAGAGCAGCCTGATGGGCCCCAATCCAGGGGGTCAAAAAGAGTTGGGCATAACTGAGCAACTGGCACACATGTTGAGAAATATAAAATGTTTACTGCTTAATTACTAAATTTTTAAAACTGTCTTGCTATCAAATAAGACACAGTTTATTTTTAAAAATTTGGACTTTAGAATAACATGTTAACTATGTTAACTGGTATTTCAGTGGTGTCTGACTATTTCAACCCCAAGGACTGCAGCATGCCAGGCTTCCCTGTCATTCACCATCTCCAGGAGCTTGCTCAAACTCATTTCCATTGAATCGGTGATGTCATCCAACCATCTCATCCTCTGTCATCCTCTTCTCCTGCCTTTGATCTTTCCAAGCATCAGGGTCTTTTCTAATGAGTTGACTCTTTGCATCAGATGGCCAAAGTACTGGAGCTTGAGCTTCAGCATCAGTCTTTCTAATGAATATTCAGGATTATTTTCCTTTAAGATTGACTGGTTTGATCTCCTTGCAGTCCAAGGGACTCCCAATAGTGTTCTCCAACACCAGAGTTCAAAAGCCTCAATTCTTTGGTGTTCAGTATTCTTTAAGGTCCAACTCTCACATCCATACATGACTACTGGAAAAACCATAGTTTTGACTAGACAGACTTTGTCAGCTTTCTAATATGCTGTCTAGGTTTGTCATAGCTTTTCTTCTAAGGAGAAAGTGCCTTTTAATTTTGTAGCTGCAGTCACCATCTGCAGTGATTTTGGAGCCCTAGAAAATAAAGTCTATCACTGTTTTCATTATTTCCCCATCTATTTGCCATGAGCAGATCACAAAACCAGATTAGTTTTTTTGAATGTTGAATTAGAGCCAGCTTTTTTACTCTCCTTTTTCACTTTCATCAGGAGGCTCTTTAGTTCCTCTTCACTTTCTGCCATAAAGCTGGTGGCATCTGCATATCTGAGGTTATCGATAGTCTTGATTCCAGCTTGTGCTTCTTTCAGCCTGGCATTTGGCATGATGTACTCTGTATATAAGTTAAATAAGCAGGGTGACAATATACTTCTTTCCCAATTTTGAACCAGTCTATTGTTCCCTGTATGGTTCTAACTGTTGCTTCTTGACCTGCATACAGGTTTCTCAGGAGGCTGGTTAGGTGGTCTGGTATTCCTGTCTCTCTAAGAAATTTTCACAGTTTGTTGTGATCTACATAGTCAAAGATATTAGCATTGTCAATGAAACAGAAGTAGATATTTTTCTGGAATTCTCTTGCTTTTTCTATGATCCAATGGATGTTGGCAATTTGATCTCTGATTTCTCTGCCTTTTCGAAATCCTGCTTGAACATCTGGAATTTTTTGGTTCACATACTGTTGAAGCCTTGCTTGGAGAATGTAGAGCACTACTTTGCTAGCATGTGAAACGAGTGAGAATAATATGAGTATTGTTTAAAAAGAATCTATGTTCCTCACTTTTGGAAAAATCAGTGAAAGTTCCTGGTAAATGCTTCCCTGAGAGCTCAGTTAGTAAAGAATCTGCCTACAATGCAGGAGAAAGTGAAAGTGAAGTCACTCAGTCAAGTCCAACTCTTTGCGATCCCATGGACTGTATTCTACCAGGCTTCTCTGTCCATGAGATTTTCCAGGCAAGAGTACAGGAGTGGGTTGCCATTTCCTTCTCCAGGGGATCTTCCTGACCCAGGGATCAAACCCAGTCTCCTGCATTGCAGGCAGACGCTTTACCCTCTGAGCCAGTGCAGGAGACCCCAGTTTAATTCCTAGGTCAGGAAGATCCCCTGGATAAGGGATAGGCTACCCACTTCAGTATTCTTGGGCTTCTCTTATGGTTCAGCTGGTAAAGAATCCACCTGCAATGTGGGAGACCTAGGTTCAATCCATGGGTTGGGAAGATCCCCTGGAAAAGGGAATGGCTACCCACTTCAGTTTTCTAGCTTGGACTGTATAGTCCAATGGAGTCACAAAGAATTATAAAAGTTTTAGGGCCAAAAACAGATTTCCTACCCTGGGGGTCCAGCAAAAGGACTGAGAACCACCCAGAGAATCTGACTTTGAAGGCCAGTGGGATTTGATTACAGAACTTCCACAAGATTGGGGAAACAGATGCTTGGAGGGCACAAACAAAACCTCATGCATACTAGGATCCAAGAGAAGGAGCAGTGACCCCACAGGAGACTGAGCCCACAGGAGACTGAGCCAGACTGAGAGTGTCCAGGAGCCTCTGACAGAGGTGTGGGTTTACAGTGGCCTTCTGTGGGGTCAGGGATACTGAATACAACAGCGCTGGCATAAGTCCTTTTAAGGGAGGAAACCATTAACAAATACCCCTACCAAGTTTGGCCTCAGACCAAACAACAGGGAGGGAATACAGCCCCACCCATCAATAGAAAACTGGATACAGTGACCCCACAGGAGACTGAGCCCACAGGAGACTGAGCCAGACTGAGAGTGTCCAGGAGCCTCTGACAGAGGTGTGGGTTTACAGTGGCCTTCTGTGGGGTCAGGGATACTGAATACAACAGCGCTGGCATAAGTCCTTTTAAGGGAGGAAACCATTAACAAATACCCCTACCAAGTTTGGCCTCAGACCAAACAACAGGGAGGGAATACAGCCCCACCCATCAACAGAAAATTGGATTAAAGATTTACTGAGCATGGCCCCACCCATCAGAGCAAGACCCACATTCCCCCACAGCCAGTCCTTCCCATCAGGAAGTTTGTACAAGCCTCTTATACTTATTCATCAGAGGCCAGACAGAATGGAAACCACATATCACAGAAAAATAATGAAACTGATCACTTGGATCATAGCCTTGTCTAACTCAATGAAACTATGACCAGGGCCACCCAAGACGGACAGGTCACAGTGGAGAGTTCTAACATAATGTCGTCTACTGGAGAAGGGAATGGCAAGCCACTTTAGTATTCTTGCCTTGAGAACCCCATGAATAGAATGAAAAGGCAAAATGATATGACACTGAAAGATAAATTCCCCAGGTCAGTAGGTGCTCAATATGCTGCTGGTGGAAAACTAAAGAAATAACTCTGGAAAGAATGACAAGATGGACCCAAAGCTTGTGGATGTGACTGGTGATGAAAGTAAGCTCAGTGCTGTAAAGAACAATATTACATAGGAATCTGGAATGTTAGGTCCATGAATCAAGGTAAATTGAAAGTGGTCAGTCAGGAGATGGCAAGAATGAACATTGACATTTTAGAAATCGCTAAAATAAAATGGACTGGAATGGGAGAACTTAATTTAGATGACCATTATATATACTACTGTGGGTAAGAGTCCCTTAGAAGAAATGGAGTAGCCTTCATAGTCAATAGAAGAGTCTGAAATGCAGTACTTGGGTGCAGTCTCAAAAACGACAGAATGATCTCTGTTTGTTTCCAAGGCAAATCATCATCACAGTAATCCAAAGTTATGTCCCAATCACTAACACCAAAGAAGCTGAACAGTTCTATGATGACCTACAAGACCTTCTAGAACTGACACCAAGAAAAGATGTCCTTTTCACCACAGGAGACAGGAAAAAGAAGGAATTCAAAAGATACCTAGAGTAACAGGCAGGTTTGGCCTTGGAATGCAGAATGAAGCAGGGCAAAGGCTAACAGAGTTTTGTCAAGAGAATGCACTGATCATAGAAAACACATTCTTCCAAGGATAAAACAGATGACTCTACATGTGGACATCACCAGATGGTCAACACTGAAATCAGACTGATTATATTCTTTGTAGCCGAAGATGAAGAAGCTCTGTATATTCAGCAAAACAAGACCAGGAGCTGACTGTGGTTCAGATCATGAATTCCTTATTGCAAAATTCAGACTTAAATTGAAGAAAGTAAGGAAAACCACTAGACCATTCAGGTATGACCTAAATCATATTCCTTAAGATTATACAATGGAAGTGACAATTAGATTTAAGCGATTAGATCTGATAGAGTGCCTGAAGAACTATGGACAAAGATTTGAAACATTGTACAGGAGGCAGTGATCAAAACCATCCTCAAGAAGACGAAATGCCAAAAGGCAAAATAGGATCCAAGAGAAGGAGCAGTGACCCCACAGGAGACTGAGCCCACAGGAGACTGAGCCAGACTGAGAGTGTCCAGGAGCCTCTGACAGAGGTGTGGGTTTACAGTGGCCTTCTGTGGGGTCAGGGATACTGAATACAACAGCGCTGGCATAAGTCCTTTTAAGGGAGGAAACCATTAACAAATACCCCTACCAAGTTTGGCCTCAGACCAAACAACAGGGAGGGAATACAGCCCCACCCATCAATAGAAAACTGGATTAAAGATTTACTGAGCATGGCCCCACCCATCAGAGCAAGACCCACATTCCCCCACAGCCAGTCCTTCCCATCAGGAAGTTTTCTCAAGCCCCTTATACTTATTCATCAGTGGCCAGACATAATGGAAACCACATATCACAGGAAAATAATGAAACTGATCACTTGGATCATAGCCTTGTCTAACTCAATGAAACTATGACCGTGCCATGCAGGGCCACCCAAGACAGACAGGTCACAGTGGAGAGTTCTAACACGTTGTCTACTGGAGAAGGGAATGGCAAACCACTTTAGTATTCTTGCCTTCAGAACCCCGTGAAAAGGCAAAAAGATATGACACCAAAAGATGAATTCCCCAGGTCAGTAGACACTCAATATGCTGCTGGTGGAAGAATGAAGAAATAACTCTGGAAAGAATGACAAGATAGACTCAAAGCTTGTGGATGTGACTGGTGATGAAAGTAAGCTCAATGCTGTAAAGAACAATATTACATAAGAATCTGAAATGTTAGGTCCATGAATCAAGGTAAATTGAAAGTGGTCAGTCAGGAGATGGCAAGAGTGAACACTGACATTTTGGAAATCACTGAAATAAAATGTACTGGAATGGGAGAATCCCCTGGAGAAGGAAATGGCAACCCATTCCTGTATTCCTGCCTGGAGAAGCCCATGGACTTTTGGGCTTCCCTGGTGGCTCAGAGGTTAAAGCATCTGCCTCTGATGCAAGAGACCTGGGTTTGATCCCTGGGTCAGGAAGATCCCCTGGAGAAAGGAAATGGTAACCCACTCCAGTATTCTTGCCTGGAAAATCCCATGGACAGAGAAGCCTGGTAGGCTACAGTCCACAGGGTTGCAAAGAGTCGGACACAACTGAGCGACTTTACTTCAAGTGACTTACAGTTTCACTGGTAAATCTGTTGCTTTAAGAATTTAAAAGTATGCATGGATAACATATTTAATAGAAATAATAACAGTGCTGTGATTGTTGTGAGCTAGAGATAATTTTCTCATTATTTTATTCAATGTCTCTAAATGATTATAATTCAACAAAGAAAAAAAGGTTTAATTTCCTGGATATTCTTTAACTGTTAGTATTAATGAGAGCTGTGCTTGTATTAAAAGCTTGTCTTATATAGAAGTAGAAAGAATGCTTTTTAAACTGCTTACTCTAGGATACAAGAGTGCTGTTATAAGAATAATGTTATCATGTAATCAAATGCATAATCATGACTAATTTAATTTATCATCTTGTCATAATTTTACAAGACAATAAAACCTATGGTATGAATTTTTTTTCCTTTAAAACAAATGAATATAAGAGAGATCAAACAAGTAAGCATGTGTGAAAATGCCACATTAAATTCTTGTATTCAAATGGTGTCTACCATATATTAATGGATACAATTGCAAAATGCCATGCCATTCACTGATCATGTGTTTCTTTTTATTTCAGTGCAGTATAAATCTGGAATGCAGACTACTTTAGAAGTGATTGTCAAAGATTTAATCAGACTTAGAGTAATGAAGTCCTGGGGGGAAATATCAACCTATTCTTAGAGGACATGAAAGATGGAATTTTTAATAATTCTGAAAACTGGGTGAAATCAAGTATTATCTGATTCTTGATAGAAATGTTGTCAATCATTTGACTTTTTTATTCTTATGCCATCAAGAATGTCAGGACAAGTCAAGACCATTTTACTAGTCAGTCATTGTGTCCTATTGATTCCTATCAGCACTTCTCTCATCAGCAATGACACTGCCTAAGGTCAAAACTGTCTTTTTTATATAAATGATCTCTTCACTGGTATCTGACTTCATTCTTCCCTCCATATCACAACCTCTCTCCCCTAAAACTGGCCCATTTTCAGTGCTGCCATAAGGACTTTTTTGAAAACTCATGTCTGATGTAGTCACTCTGAAATTTTGAACAGGAAGCCAGGTTGCCTGGATTGAATCTTGCATCTTTTATCTAGTAGATCTGAAACTTTGAGAAAGTCATTTAATTTCTTAATGACTCTGGCTTTTTGTTTCCATCTATAAAATAAGGAGAATAATGGTAGGTAACATAGTATGGTTGTTGTAGAAATTGAATTAATGCGTATAAATTAGGAGTAGGACCCAATACAATGGCCCATTTTCAGTGCTGCCATAAGGACTTTTTTGAAAACTCATGTCTGATGTAGTCACTCTGAAATTTTGAACAGGAAGCCAGGTTGCCTGGATTGAATCTTGCATCTTTTATCTAGTAGATCTGAAACTTTGAGAAAGTCATTTAATTTCTTAATGACTCTGGCTTTTTGTTTCCATCTATAAAATAAGGAGAATAATGGTAGGTAACATAGTATGGTTGTTGTAGAAATTGAATTAATGCGTATAAATTAGGAGTAGGACCCAATACAAAGTAAGCAACATAGGCACTACTTTATGGAAGAAAAAAAGAAGAAAAAAATAGTTCACACTATCACTGAGGGTAGGCAGCCATCACATTAGTTATATATATGTAAATGTATAGGGCTTCCCAGGTGGCTCAGTGGTGAAGAATTTATCTGCCTGCCAATGCAGGAGACATGGGTTTGATCCTTGTGTTGGGAAGATTCCCTGGAGGAGGAAATGGCAACCCCATCCAGTATTCTTGTTGAGAAACTCCATGGACAGAAGAGTCTGGAGGGCTACAGTCCATGGTGTTACAAAGAGTTGGGCACTATTTATCAAATAACAAACTAATATATACAACTAAATGTGTGTTTAGCTATATATGTATAGAACTAAATGTAATGACTTCCTACGTTTGTTTAAAGATGTGTGCCTGTGTATACATGTAATATGAAATCTCCTTTTTAAAAAAGTATATATTATAGATGCATGTATTCATATAAAAGTAAATAATTAAGCAGCTGGTTTAGTGGCAGACCCATCCTTATTTGACATCAGAAATTTTTATTCACTTCCAAAATCCAGGATTAGAAGAAATGTAAAATTGTCAGAGGAGTAGTTCAAAGAAACTTGAATAGCTTGTTCTAGATAATATGATGAGAAAGCAAGCAAAGTAGACATGGACCCAAGTTATGTTGGTGGCAGGAATCCCCCTTCTCTGGGATATAGAGGATGGAGGTGATCAATCCCTGGAAGTAATCAATCAATAGCAGCATGCAAGTTAGTTTCAGATTCTGAGAATCACTTAGACAGTAATATAGCCAAATGAGATAGAACAGGTCTACATCTGACATAGCTGGGCAGGACATAGAGAGTATGGGATTCTAACAGGGATTTATAGGGATCTAACCATGAGCAGGAACCTATCCAGCATCTTTGGAGCTTGGTGTCTGCCTGTGATTTCAAATTTTGCTTTATAAAACGGTTAGAGAAAACTGTTGCCAAAAAGTTTGATTCTTTCTGATAGTTACTCTCCAGTAGTTTTGAAGCAATCAGAGGCAACCCTGAACCCTGAAGCAACTTGCTTCAGACCTACTTCTCAGATCAGTGAAAAAATAGAAGGTAGATGGAATTAAGCAGAAGTTGCCAGCCAATCTGGTGATCCCTTTGGCTACTGGGACTATGTCCTAGACCACTGACCTCAGACCACTTTATCTGCAGTACTTAGTCTTGCTCTCGTTTTTCAATTATTATATAATATTATGTAATTGCCACCCATCAGTAAACAGCAGACATCTCAACATGTTTTGAGCTCTAGTTTTTATAGTTCAGTTCCTTAGTTTTCCTGCATGTTCTTGTTACCCTGTCTTTGCATTAAGTGATCTCCAATCCTTTCAAATAAGCCTGCCTGCACTGGAGCAGACAGCACTCATTTTCAGGGATGGTTGGCTATAGGTATGAGCAGATTCTGGGACCCTCTCCTGAATACTTCAGGCAGACTAGAACATACTCTGTATGTACATTCCCATTGTAGCAATAATGATATCATTGTGCAGTGTTTAGTCTATTTGTGAATCTCTCCACTAGATTTTAAAGTACTTTTTGGCCAGAACAAATTTTTTAACTTGGGTATTTATCCCCTGTGCCTGTGTCAGTGCCTAATTTATAATGAATAGTATAGAAAAAAATTAGTTAATAGATCAAGGAATTGGATGACAAAGGCATGAACTAACCCTTGACAAAAGAAGAGCTGAATCCATTGCTAGACAAATATTGATAGGGAAGCTGTCCAAGTAGCTTTTACAAAATGAGGCCTATTCTTAGAATAGTCTAACTTTCCAAGACTTATTTATTTTTTATGCTTATTCAAGTCTCCCCTAGGTATGGCAAGAGTATGTGTATCTCTATTGTTCTGAGAGCTAGAAATCAAAGAAGTTATGGAGAATATATTTTCACTTTTTAACAGAGCTTCATCTTGTATACCCATTTTAAATAAACTTAGAATTAAAGGATTTAGACCTCAAATGTGTGCTAACTCATCTGTAGAGGAAAGTTCTCAGATTGAAATTATGATTATATCATCCTGGTGCTTTATAGTCCCTGTTAGAAACAGAGCTATTTAAATTCCTGGAAAGGGATGATAAGACATTTAGAAGCTTAAGTGGAATACATCCATGAATGAACATAATGTGTGCTATAGAGGAATCAAAGTAGGGACATTTAAAAAATAGTTTGAAGATAATACACGATCTATCTCCAGTCTTTAAGTGACATAATTTAATAATGTCAAATTTTGCCATTAGAGGATTTTCTGAAATCCTTATATAGTTGTATTTCATGATTGACAGCTCTTTTTACTCTTTTCCCTAAGCTTGACTTTCTTTCAGCAAGGATATCAGTAAATTTCCAGATCAACAAGGCAAAATTTCCCATTTTTTCCCTAGATTGTTCCTCCAATTAGCTTGAGCTACAATAGAAATAGAATATATTAATAGTATGTTTGCACTAACTGGAAAAGTCTGTTTTTAAGTCTTTCACTTCTTCATTGGTGGTAGCAGAGATTAGTTCCAATATTATAAAAAAGAAAGGGAAAATAGCTGTAATTTATTAAATTCAGAATTTGGGGGATTTTAAAAATGTAAATGTATGTACCCATATGTATGAAATTTCTCAAAGATAATGTATTCTTAATTAAGTACCATAACTCCTAGTAATAATAACAGTATTAGGAGTAAGTGTAACATGAAAATTACAGAATTTCCCACTTAAAATTGCTACCTTTGCCAACACAAAACTAGAATTCACAAAAGTTTCAAAAGTATTACTTTGTTATTGAAATAAAGATCATGATAAGAATATCTTCTTCCATTAATTGGGCATATTTCATACTCATTCCTACCATTCATTCAACTAATTTTTATTAAGGTATATAGTGGACAGAGGAGCCTGGTGGGCTGCAGTCCATGGGATCGCGAAGAGTCGGACACGACTGAGCGACTTCCCTTTCACTTTTCACTTTCATGCATTGGAGAAGGAAATGGCAACCCACTCCAGTGTTCTTTCCTGGAGAATCTCAGGGACAGGGGAGCTTGGTGGGCTGCCGTCTATGGGATCACATGGAGTGGGCACGACTGAAGTGATTTAGCAGCAGCAGCAGCAGCAGCAGCAACTTCTGATATTGTCAGTGCTCAAGATAGGATTAAGAAACAGACAAGGTCTTTGTTCATCTGACATTCATATACTGTGGTAGGAGGGGAAGAGTAGAAAAATTTCAAATGAGCAAATACATTAAAAGATCATTTTAGGTTTTGCGAAGTGACATA
Organism: Madoqua kirkii; assembly: GCA_006408675.1. Lineage (NCBI taxonomy): Eukaryota > Metazoa > Chordata > Mammalia > Artiodactyla > Bovidae > Madoqua > Madoqua kirkii. Next base: position 16,476 of record SJYC01013484.1, on the reverse strand, counting down.
AACAAAATCTGGGCAATAAACCAGGACATGGGGAGGCAATAGAGTTATATTTGTCAGTTAGGCTGTGACATGAATGATAAGAAGGAGTGGGCCAAGGGAAAGTCTTGGGGGAGGAATATTGCAGGCAGCTGTTGCTGTTCAGTCACTAAGCTATGTCTGACTCTTTGTGACCTCCTGGATTGCAGCATGCTAGTCTTTTCTGTCCTTCACTATTTCCTGGAGTTTGCTCAAAGTCATACCCATTGAGTCGGTGATGCCATCCAATCATCTCATCCTCTCTATGCCCTTCTCCTCCTGCCCTCAATCTTTCCCAGTATTAGACTCCTTTCCAGTGAGTGGCCTTTTCATATCAGGTAGCCCAGCAAAATGTAAGGGTGGGTATGAGTCCGGGGCAAAGGGGCTGGTTTGGAGGGAACAATAATACACTAAGTGGTTAACAATCAAGTGGCAGAGTTTGGCAGGGATCAAGTCATAAAACAAAATGATGTGTAGAACATGAGATCTGAATTTTCAAAGTGCTCTGAAAACATCTAATTTTCATCTACATTTTAAAAGATGCATTGGCTGCCATCAATGAATGAATTTTACCTGACCAAATTTACTTACGTGGAAAACTCAGTGTAGATGTCTGTGTCATAGCCTAATGAGCGATGATAGTGTCTTAGCCTAGGGGAACAGCAACGAAGAAGTAAACATGATCAAATCTGGTGTGTATATTAGAGGCAAGCCTGACATGATTTAGTACTAAGTATATTTGTGTGTGTGTGTGTGTCGAAGCAAGTGATGGTGAGGGAAAAAAAGGCATTATGACTGACCTCAAGGTTTTTTGTTTTGAGCAACTGAGTGAATGATCGTGTTCTTTATTGAGATAGGAAAGATTGATGGAAAATCTTGTTGTAGGGAGGGAGACACAAATCAAAAAGTTCTATTTTAGACATGTTTAATTTGAGATGTCTATTAGTCATTCCAGTGACAGTTGGGTTTATGAATTTGGAGCTCAGAGGAAAAATTAGATGCAAGGACATATGTTTGGAACTTATTGCCCAGTTCACATTATTTCAAGCAGCACAACGAGGTGAGATTATTTTGGAAGACTTTTTACAGAAAGAATGAAGCTTAAAATCAAACTTTGGGGTCCTTCAATATGCAAAATTTGGGTAGATACTAAATTAGATAGTTGTTAATTGTGTTAATTTCTGCTGGGAAGCATGAGATTGTTAAAGAAATTAAAGAGAACAGTTTTAGCAAAGTGGAGGACGAAAGCCTGATGAAATAAACCTTGAAAGAAAATGAAAGAATGGGAGATGAAGACAAGGAGAAAACCAGTATAACTTAAATTTAAGTATTCTATGAAAGGGTCAGTTAGTTCAGTCACTCAGTTGTGTCCAACTCGTTGTGATCCCATGGACTGCAGCATGCCAGGCCTCCCTGTCCTGTACCAGCTCCCGGAGTTTATACAAACTCACGTCCATTGAGTTGATGATACATTCCAATCATCTCATCCTCTGTTGACCCCTTCTTCTCACACTTTCAATCTTTCCCAGCATCAGGGTCTTTTCCAATGAGTCAATACTTCCCATCAGGTGGCCAAAGTATTAGAGTTTCAGGTTCATCTTCACTTCTTCCAAAGAATATTCAAGATGATTTCCTTTAGGCTGGACTGGTTGGATCTCCTTGCAGTCCAAGGGTCTCTCATGAGCCTTCTCCAACAACACAGTTCAAAAGCATCAATTCTTTGGTGCTCAACTTTTTTATAGTCCAAATAACACTCCATACATGACTACTGGAAAAACCATAGCTTGACTAGATGGATCTTTGTGGGTAAAGTAATGTCTCTATTTTTTAATAAGCTAAATTGATCATAGTTGGCTTTTCTTCCAAGGAGTAAGTGTCTTTTAACTTCATGGCTTGCAGTCAACATCTGCAGTCATTTTGGAGACCCCAAAAATGAAGTCTGTCACTGTTTCCTCTGTTTCCCCATCTATTTCCCATGAAGTGATGGGACCAGATGCCACAGTCTTAGTCTTCTGAATGTTGAGCTTTAAGCCAACTTTTTCACTTTCCTCTTTCATTTTCATCAAGAGGTGCTTTAGTTCTTCACTTTCTGCCATAAGGGTGCTGTCATCTGCATCTCTGAGGTTACTGATATTTCTCCCTGCAATCTTGATTCCAGCTTGGGCTTCATCCAGCCCAGCATTTTGCATGATGTTCTCTGTGTAGAAGTTAAATAAGCAGAGTGACAATACACTACAGCTTTGATGTACTCCTTTCCCAATTTAGAACAAGTCCATTGTTCCATGTCCAGTTCTAAATGTTGCTTCTTGACCTGCATACATATTTCTCAGGCACTGAAGGTAGTCTGGTATTCCCATGTCTTTAAGAATTTTCTGCAGTTTGTTGTGATTCACACAGTCAAAGACTTTTGCATAGTCATTAAAGCAGAAATAGATGTTTTTCTGGAACTCTCTTGCTTTTTTGATGACCCAACAGATTGTGGCAATTTGATCTCTGATTCCTTTGCCTTTTCTAAATCCAGCTTGAACATCTGGAATTTCACGGTTCACGTACTATTGAAGCCTGGCTTGGAGAATTTTGAGCATTACTTTGTTAACATGTGAGATGAGTGCAATTGTGACGTAGTTTGAATATTCTTTGGCATTGCCTTTCTTTGGGACTGGAAAGAAAACTGACCTTTTCCAGTTCTGTGGCCACTGCTGAGTGTTCCAGATTTGCTGACATATTGAGTGCAGCACTTTCACAGCATCATCTTTTAGGATTTGAAATAGCTCAACTGGAATTCCACCACCTCCACTAGCTTTGTTCATAGTGATGCTTCCTAAAGCCCACTTGAGTTCACATTCCAGGATGTCTCGCTGTAGGTGAGTGATCACACCATTGTGATTATCTGGGTCATGAAGATCTTTTTTGTACAGTTCTTCTGTGTATTCTTGCCACCTCTTCTTAATATTTTCTGCTTCTGTTAGGTCCATATCATTTCTTTCCTTTATTAAGCCCATCTTTGCATGAAATGTTCCCCTGGTATCTCTCATTTTCTTGAAGATCTCTAGTATTTCCTATTCTATTGTTTTCCTCTATTTCTTTACATTGATCGCTGAGGAAGGCTTTCTTATCTCTCCTTGCTATTCCTTGGAACTCTGCATTCAAATGGGTATCTTTCCTTTTCTCCTTTGCCTTTAGCTTCTCTTAGTCTCTCAGCTATTTGTAAGGCCTCCTCAGACAACCATTTTGCATTTTTGCATTTCTTTGGGGGCAGAGGGTGGGGGGATTGTCTCAATCACTGCCTCCTGTACAATGTCACAAACTTCAGTTCATAGTTCTTCAGACACTCTGTTTACTGAATCTAAATCTTGAGTCTATTTGTCACTTCCATTGTATAATTATAAGGGATTTGATTTAGGTCATACCTGAATGGTCTAGTGGTTTTCCCTACATTCTTCAATTTAAGTCTGAATTTGGCAATAAGGAATTCATGATCTGAGCCACAGTCAGCTCTCAGTCTTATTTTTGCTGACTGGATAGAGAGCTTCTCCCTCTTTGGCTGCAAAGAATATAATCAATCTGATTTCAGTATTGACCATCTGGTGATGTCCATGTGTAGAGTCTTCTCTTGTGATGTTGGAAGAGGGTATTTGCTATGAACAGTTTGTTCTCTTGGCAAAACTCTGTTAACCTTTGCCCTGCTTCATTCTGTACTCCAAGACCAGTTTTGCCTGTTGCTCCAGGCATTTCTTGACTTCCTACTTTTGCATTCCAGTCCCCTATAATGAAAAGGACATCATCTTTTTTGGCGGTAAATTCTAGAAGATCTTGTAAATCTTCATAGACCCAGTCAACTTCAGCTTCTTCAACAGTATTGGTAGGGGCATAGACTGGGATTACTGTGATATTGGTTTGCCTTGGAAATGAACAGAGATCATTCTTCATTTTGAGATTGTGTCCAAGTATGGCATTTTGGACTCCTTTGCCAACTATGATGGCTACTCCATTTCTTCTAAGGGACTCTTGCCCACAGTAGTATATATAATGGTCATCTGATTTAAATTCACCCATTCTAGTCATTTGAGTTCTCTGATTCCTAAAATGTTGGTGTTCACTCCTGTCATCTCTTGTTTGACCACTTCCAATTTGACTTGATTCATGGACCTAACATTCCAGGTTCCTATGCAATATTGCTCTTACAGCATTGGACTTTGTTTCCACTATCTGTTACTGTAAAAGGTATGAAAAAGAATCAAATGCTGTTATATAATGTAAGTGCAGAGTGTAATTTAAAATGTGACACTTTAAGTAATATTTTTCTTGTAAGATTAGAAATACCAGAGCACATTAGTGTAAATTGTTCAGTAGAGCAGAAAAAAAAAGTGTTGGTATTAGATAACAAGAGAGGGTAACAAAAGAGTGAAACATTTAGGAGGAAAAGAAGGGGTACAGTACAAGTCAGAAGCACAGAACTGGCCTTTAGTGAGACCACAGGCACATCTTCATAGTGTCAGGAGGCAGCACAGTTAGAGAAAGCTAGAAGGGTCTGGTTTGTTTACAGGAAGATTAAATCATCCCTTTCTATTTTTGCAGTAAACATTATCATGTTCTACATATAATTTTTTTTTATGACTTGATCCCTGCCAAATTCTGCCAGTTGACTTTTATCACTTAGTGTCTTATTGTTCCCTCTAAGCCAACACCTTTGTCCCAGACTCATACCTTGCATTTGCTGGGCGACTTGATAATAAAAGCCCACTTACTGGAAAAGACGCTAATGCTGGGAAAGACTGAGGGCAGAAGGAGAAGGGGGTAATAGAGGATGAGATGGTTGAATGGCATCACTGACTCAATGATATGACTTTGAGCAAACTCCAGGAGATAGTGAAGGACAAAGATTGATGTGCTGTAGTCATGATGTCGCAGAGTCAGTCATAACTTAGAGACTGAACAACAGCAGCTGCCTGCAATACCCCTGCCCCATGACTCTACCTTGGCCTACTTCTTGTTATTTTTGTCAGAGGTATCCCACATTGCAGGCAGATTCTTTACTGTCTGAGCCACCAGGGAAGCCCAAAGAAATATAAGGTGAGGTCATAATCTGAAATTGGAATGTTGGAGGTATCCTGTTACTGATCATGTCAACACAAAGGGTGCAAGCAAAGTAGAGCTTGGTTGTAAATTGCAGTGCATTTGCATTAGTGATGAGGAGGTCAAATAGCTCAGAGTAAAATCTTTGTATTGGAATGAATCTGAGTATCTCTGTAGTTGCACAACTTCTTTTCCACATTCATTACTCTGATAAGGAAACCAGCAGGTAAACTATGTATTGAATTAGCCAGAAAGCTCAGGAGACTTTTTCCATAAAATTTCAATGGAAAAACACAAGCTTTTTGGCCAACCCAGTGTTTCACTTACTATGGTTTGCATTCTTTTTGTCAAATCAGAATTGTACAAAAGGAACCCAATGTATTTCCTCAGAATAAATATACTTTTCAGTAAATTGAGGTAATCGGTTTTGTGTAAATGTTGAAAGAGTCCTTCAGGGTGTGATTATTTAAATTACATATCTTTTTATTTTTTAACGGTAATACAATAAAAGATACCTTTGACTTATACTGTACAGATAAAACTCTATAAGCATTTTGGCTTAACAAAAAGATTGCAGATTCTTTTGTAAGACAGTGGTATTTAAAGCTGGGTTATTTTTTAGATTTTTTAAATACAATCAGCAATTGCACTGAAAACCTAAAGTTCAGAACTTTAAGTCATTAGAAGGGTGCTAACTAACAACTTCCAAGGCCAATTTTTTTTTTTCCTTTGGAAGGTATGATGCTAAAGCTGAAACTCCAGTACTTTGGCCACCTCATGTGAAGAGCTGACTCATTGGAAAAGACTCTGATGCTGGGAGGGATTGGGGGCAGGAGGAGAAGGGGATGACCGAGGACGAGATGGCTGGATGGCATCATGGACTCGATGGACTTGAGTCTGAGTGAACTCCGGGAGATGGTGATGGACAGGGAGGCCTGGTGTGCTGTGATTCATGGGGTCGCAAAGAGTCGGACACAACTGAGTGACTGAACTGAACTAACAAAAGATTTTGCATTCTTTGCCTCCCTTGTTCAACAAAGTGAAAATTTTAGCCCTTTCCCCCTAGGCTCTCCTTTGACCACAATCTCTCTGCACTTGGCCTAAGTACCACTGAGGGGATGCTATTAAGGAGAATAACTATGTGTTGGGACCAAGAGTCTATTTATTCATGTAACTACTGGAATGGGAAGCACCAGACCCATTATGTCCTGCCATTTTTGTTTTGTCTTTTTTTTTTTTTTCTGTTTATCATTTTTCACAAACCTAAGCATTGTGGAATATGTTTGCCATGACTACATTCCCTTATGTATCTTGCCATTCTTATTCCCTAAACTCCTGGAATGAAACTCCTTAACTATTAAAATAGACAAAAATGCATAATTTTCACCACATGGAGTTAAAGGATGCAATGGATCTAAATTCTGTAAGCTTTCAATTGTCAAACATGTAGACTTTTTTTAATGTCTTTTTTATTGTGATACAAGTCACATATAAAGCATACTATTTTAACCATATTTGACTATACAGTTCAGTGCCATTAAGTACATTTACGTTGTTGTGCAGCTCTCACTATAATCCATCTCCTGAAGTGCTCACCTTTCTAAACTGAAACTCTGTCCCCATTAACACTAACTCCTTATTCCCCTCCCTCCACCCTAGCTCCAGCCTCTGGCATCTACCAATGTACTTTCTGACTATGAATTAGACCTAGATACCTCATATAAGCGAACACAAACAATATTTGTCTATACCTAATATATATTGGATACATTTTAGGTTTAACATAATGGATGTCCTACAAACAGATTGTAACTTCTTTCATTTTCCCCTGTGCTATATATTAATTTCTTATTAGTTATCGATCCCATACATAGTAATATATATATATATATATATATGTCAATCCTAACCTCCCAATTCATCTCCCATTCCCTTTCTCTCCCCTTGGTGTCCATATCTTCTTCTCTACTTCTGTGTCTCTATGCTTTGTAGATAGGTTTATCTGCACTATTTTTCTATATTCCACATATATGGATAAATATATATATATTTTTCTTCTAACTTTGATGACAGTCTCTTAAGTTCATCCATATCCATGCAGATGGCACAATTTTGTTCCTTTTTATGGCTGTAATATTTCATTGTATATATGTAACCATATCTTCTTTATCAGTTCCTCTGTTGATGAACATTTAGGTTGCTTCCATATCCTGGCTATTGTAAATAGTGCTGCTGTGAACGTTGTGGTGCATGTATCTTTTTGAATTATGGTTTTCCTTGTGTATATGCCTAGTAGTGAGATTGCTGGGTTATATGATTGCTGGGTTATAGTTCCATTTTTAGCTTAAGGAACTTTCATACTGTTCTCCATAGTGGCTGTATCAGTTTATATTCCCACCTGCAGTGTAAGAGGGCTCCCTTTTCTCCACACCCTCTGCAGCATTTATTGTTTATAGATTTTTTTTATGATGGCCGTTCTCACCAGTGTAAGATGGTACCTCATTGTACTTTTGATTTGCATTTGTTTAAAAATGAGTGATGTTGAACATCATTTCATGTGCCTCTTGATCATCTGTATGTCTTTAGAAAATGTCTATTTAGGTCTTCCATCCATTTTTTGATTGGGTTGTTCAGTGTTTTAAGTATTGAGTTGCATGAGTTGTTTCTAAATTTTGGAGATTAATCTCATCAGTTGTTTCATTTTCAAATATTTTCTCCCATTCTGAGGGTTGTCTTTTTGTCTTATTTATGGTTGCCTTTGCTGTGTGAAAGCTGTTAACTATATCCCATTTGTTAAATTTTGCTTTTATACTCATTAGGAGGTGGGTCAGAAAAAATCCTGCTGGGATTTAAGTCAAAGAGTGTTCTGCCTATGTTTTTCTCTAAGAATTTTATATTGCCTGGACTTACATTCAGTTCTTTAGTCCATTTTGAGTTTATTTTTGTGTATGGTGTTAGAGGCTTGCGGTGGTGGTGGTGGTTTAGTAGGTAAGTTGTGTCTGCTCTTGTGACCTCATGGACTGTATCCCTCCAGGCTTTTCTGTCCATGGGGTTTTCCAGGCAAGAATACTGGAGTGGGTTGCCATATCCTTCCCTAGGGGATCTTCCTGACCCAGGGATCAAACAGTGGTTGCTGCATTGCAGGTAGATTCTTTACCAACCGAGCTACCAGGGAAGTCCCAGAGACTGTTGTAGTTTCATTTAGTTTCATTCTTTAACATGTAGCTGTCCAGTTTTCTCAGCCCTACTTATCGAAGAGGCTTTTCTCCATTGTACGTTCTGTGCTCCTTTGACTTAGTTTAAGTAACCATAAGTGTCTCGTTTTATCTCTGGGTTTCCATCCTGTTCCATTCGTCTCTATTTCTGTTTTTTGTGTCAGGACCATGCTGTCTTGATTATTGTAGATTTGTAGTTTAGTCTGAAGTTAGGAAGCCTGATTGTTCTGCTCTGTTTTTCTTTCTCAAGATTGCTTCGGCTCTTCAGGGCCTTTTGTGTTTCCATACAAATTGTTAAAAAAAATTGTGGTCTAATTCCATGAAAAATGCCATTAGTAACTTGATAGGGACTGCACTGAATTGCTTTTGGTAGTATAGTTATTTCCATGATATTGATTCTTCCAGCCCAAGAACATAGCACCTGTTTTCATCTGTTTACATAATATATATATATATATATGTCAATCCTAACCTCCCAATTCATCTCCCATTCCCTTTCTCTCCCCTTGGTGTCCATATCTTCTTCTCTACTTCTGTGTCTCTATGCTTTGTAGATAGGTTTATCTGCACTATTTTTCTATATTCCACATATATGGATAAATATATATATATTTTTCTTCTAACTTTGATGACAGTCTCTTAAGTTCATCCATATCCATGCAGATGGCACAATTTTGTTCCTTTTTATGGCTGTAATATTTCATTGTATATATGTAACCATATCTTCTTTATCAGTTCCTCTGTTGATGAACATTTAGGTTGCTTCCATATCCTGGCTATTGTAAATAGTGCTGCTGTGAACGTTGTGGTGCATGTATCTTTTTGAATTATGGTTTTCCTTGTGTATATGCCTAGTAGTGGGATTGCTGGGTTATATGATTGCTGGGTTATAGTTCCATTTTTAGCTTAAGGAACTTTCATACTGTTCTCCATAGTGGCTGTATCAGTTTATATTCCCACCTGCAGTGTAAGAGGGCTCCCTTTTCTCCACACCCTCTGCAGCATTTATTGTTTATAGATTTTTTTTATGATGGCCGTTCTCACCAGTGTAAGATGGTACCTCATTGTACTTTTGATTTGCATTTGTTTAAAAATGAGTGATGTTGAACATCATTTCATGTGCCTCTTGATCATCTGTATGTCTTTGGAAAATGTCTATTTAGGTCTTCCATCCATTTTTTGATTGGGTTGTTCAGTGTTTTAAGTATTGAGTTGCATGAGTTGTTTCTAAATTTTGGAGATTAATCTCATCAGTTGTTTCATTTTCAAATATTTTCTCCCATTCTGAGGGTTGTCTTTTTGTCTTATTTATGGTTGCCTTTGCTGTGTGAAAGCTGTTAACTATATCCCATTTGTTAAATTTTGCTTTTATACTCATTAGGAGGTGGGTCAGAAAAAATCCTGCTGGGATTTAAGTCAAAGAGTGTTCTGCCTATGTTTTTCTCTAAGAATTTTATATTGCCTGGACTTACATTCAGTTCTTTAGTCCATTTTGAGTTTATTTTTGTGTATGGTGTTAGAGGCTTGCGGTGGTGGTGGTGGTTTAGTAGGTAAGTTGTGTCTGCTCTTGTGACCTCATGGACTGTATCCCTCCAGGCTTTTCTGTCCATGGGGTTTTCCAGGCAAGAATACTGGAGTGGGTTGCCATATCCTTCCCTAGGGGATCTTCCTGACCCAGGGATCAAACAGTGGTTGCTGCATTGCAGGTAGATTCTTTACCAACCGAGCTACCAGGGAAGTCCCAGAGACTGTTGTAGTTTCATTTAGTTTCATTCTTTAACATGTAGCTGTCCAGTTTTCTCAGCCCTACTTATCGAAGAGGCTTTTCTCCATTGTACGTTCTGTGCTCCTTTGTCTTAGTTTAAGTAACCATAAGTGTCTCGTTTTATCTCTGGGTTTCCATCCTGTTCCATTCGTCTCTATTTCTGTTTTTTGTGTCAGGACCATGCTGTCTTGATTATTGTAGATTTGTAGTTTAGTCTGAAGTTAGGAAGCCTGATTGTTCTGCTCTGTTTTTCTTTCTCAAGATTGCTTCGGCTCTTCAGGGCCTTTTGTGTTTCCATACAAATTGTTAAAAAAAATTGTGGTCTAATTCCATGAAAAATGCCATTAGTAACTTGATAGGGACTGCACTGAATTGCTTTTGGTAGTATAGTTATTTCTATGATATTGATTAGGTTTCCATCCTGTTCCATTCGTCTCTATTTCTGTTTTTTGTGTCAGGACCATGCTGTCTTGATTATTGTAGATTTGTAGTTTAGTCTGAAGTTAGGAAGCCTGATTGTTCTGCTCTGTTTTTCTTTCTCAAGATTGCTTCGGCTCTTCAGGGCCTTTTGTGTTTCCATACAAATTGTTAAAAAAAATTGTGGTCTAATTCCATGAAAAATGCCATTAGTAACTTGATAGGGACTGCACTGAATTGCTTTTGGTAGTATAGTTATTTCCATGATATTGATTCTTCCAGCCCAAGAACATAGCACCTGTTTTCATCTGTTTACATCATCTTTCATTTCTTTCTTTAATATCTTATGCTTTTGTGAGTGCAGGTCTTTTGCCTCCTTAGGTCAGTTTATTCCAGGTATTTTATTCTTTTTGTTGCAATGGTAAATGGGATTGTTTCCTTACTTCTTTCTAATTTTTTGTTGCTATCTGTATAGGAATCCAAGAGATTTCTGTGTATTAATTTGTATCCTGCAACTTTACCAAATCCATTGATTAACGCTAGTAGTTTTCTGGTGGCATCCTTAGGATTTTCTATGTATAATGTTATGTCATCTGAAAACAGTGATAATTTTACTATTTTTTTCCAATTTGGATTTCTTTCATTTCTTTTTCTTTAATTGCTGCAGCTAGGACTTTCAAAATGATGTTGAATGATAGTGGTGAGAGCGGACCTCTTTGTCTTGTCTCTTATCTTAGAGGAAATGCTTTCAGCTTTTCATAATTGAGAATAATGTTAACTGTGGGTTTTTCATATATGATCATTATTATGTTAAGGTATGTTCCCTCTATGCCCACTTTCTGGAGCATTTTTATGCAAGCTTCTAGACTTTTAAAACAATTTGGGATAACTAATATCTTTTTATCAGTTTAAATATCAAGATGTCTGCTGTGTGCTGGACATTGTGTTAGATGCTCAAGATGCATCTGTGGAAAAGACTAGCACAACCCCTGCCTTCATGAGTCTTGTTCTTTATTTAAAATGATATTTTTTACATCTGCAGATGACACAACAATCCTTGATGATTATTTGGGTTGGGGCATGAAAAAAGGGGGCTTTGAATAAGTTGGTGGATTCAGGATACATGAAAATAGGAACAGATTTAAGGTTGTAGAGATGATGAGTTCAGTTTTGGGCATGTTTCATTTAAAGCTTCCCTGGTGGATCAGATGGTAAAGAATCTGCCTGCAATGCAGGAGACCCAGGTTCGATCACTGGATTAGGAAAATACCCTGAAGAAGGAAAGGCAACTTACTCCAGCATTCTTGTCTGGGAAATCCCATGGACAGAGCAGCCTGTCAAGTTCCAGTACATGGGGTCTCAAAGAGTCAAATGTGACTGAATGACTAAATGCTTAAGATGTCTAACAGCGAGAGGCTTAATGAGTCTAGACCTATAAGAGATCTAAGATAGTTAGGGGGTCACCAACTACTAGATAGTCACAGAAGTCTTTGGAGATAGATGAGCTCACACAAGAGAGATGTGTAGATGAGAGAACAAAGGGGGCCTAAGATAGCTCTGTGTGAAATATAACATGCAAAGAATAAATGTGGGAGTTTGTCTACAAAGGAGAAGGGAAAAAAAGATCATGCAATTTAGGGTCGAAGCTCCAGCTATGTGTCCAGCAACCCTAAGAAAGCCAGTATTCCAAGGTGATGACTGAGTGGTAAAGATACATGAAACCTCTTCACCTCCCCCACTATCAACAAAAAGACAAATGAAAAATAAGAAAGCACTAGTGGAAATAGTCTGAAAGGATTCTTTTAATCTCTTTGACTGAACTCTTACTTGAGGATGATTGGAAGCTCTTATTTTTCCCCAAGCATACCAATCTTCACTATTTTATTAAAAATGCAATGTTGTCTGTTTTATTCATCAAGATTTCAAGGGTATGGAAAATGTTTCAATCATACAACTTGAGAGAGACTAGAGTTGACGTCTCCCCATTTATTTTTTCCTTTTTACAACTTTTTCCTATAAATAACTAAAACTTTATTTAGATAAATTAAGCATAAAAATAATTTATTGGCAAGGTATCAGCTAGCTCACAGAATTTTTTAAAAAGCAGTGGGTGGGGGAAATTGATATAGAACCAGGCTCAGAAAACAGTAGGAACCAGGCTCAAAAACAACAGGAAGCTTCAGGGTTCTAGTTATAGAAACTCATTTGCAGTTTTGTTTTATTTTCTTTTAAGTCTTTACAGCCAGGATTAATAAACTCCAACTGCTTTAGTCCCGTTAAATCTCTTCACTTAAAAATCAATGCCTGGGGAGATACAGAGTCCACTAATTCTATTTTGGTTATATGTCTCCTCCTTAATGAAGAGGGTCAGGGAAATTTATCGAGGGTCTCTTTGGGACTGCACACAATGAGGAAGAGTCAACTACCCACTAGGAATAAGTATGCCATTATCAAAACAGGAAAGGATGACCACTGGGTGGCTACAAAACTGTACTTTACTCTTAAACAAACATTCTTATACTAAATTCTTAAAGTAAGCAAACTGTAAGCATTTTAAACTTCAAATTGCATAAGCTCCAATTTTCCAGGTTTATTCTGCTGTGTTCTCTGATTTTTAAAAAGGAGCTTTATTGAAATATATGGCACTGTTCAGCTGGTAAAGAATCTGCTTGCCAATGCAGGTGACACAAAAGACGTGAGTTTGATCCCTCGGTTGGAAGAGTCCCTGGAGAAGGAAATGGCAACTCACTCCAGTATTCTTGCTTGAAAAATGCCATGGAGGGAGGACCCTGGCTGATTACAATCCATGTGGTTGCAAAGAGTCAGGCATGACTGAGCATATATGCCTCATGGCACTGTAACAAATTGAACATATAAATTTCTCAGGTTAAGATCTGCATTTGTATATAACCTGAAATCATCTGCATTATCAAGAAAAAGAACACATACCCAACCTTCAAAATGTCTTAATGCCCATATGCAGTCCCTACCACCTGCACCTCTCTGCTCCATCTCCTGCCAGCCCAGGGCAACTGCTGATCTGTTGTCTGCTAATACACATTTCCATTCCCTAGAATTTTATGTAAGAGGAATCATGCAGTATGTACTCTGTTTTGCTGGTATTTCACTCAGCATAATTATTTTGACCTTCATCCATGTGATTATCAGCAAAACAGTTCATTTTCTTCCCACTGTTTAGTTAATATTTTATTGTATGGCTTTAGCATAGTGTCTTTATCAGTTACCTATTAAGTTTCAGTTTTTGTTGCAAATGAAGTTGCCGTGAACAGTCATGTACAATTCTTTGTATAGACATGTGCATTTAATTTCTCTTAATACCTATAACTAGCATGACAAAGTACTAAAATAGGTGTGCATTTCACTTTAAGCATGGCAAAATTATTTTCCAAAGGACTGTTTCATTTTACATTCTTACCAGCAGTGCATATGGCTTTCAGGTACACTGCTGCTGCTGCTGCTGCTGCTGCTGCTGCCGCCACTGCTGCGTCACTTCAGCCGTGTCCAACTCTGTGCGACCCCATAGGCAGCAGCCCACAAGGCTCCCCCATCCCTGGGATTCTCCAGGCAAGAACACTGGAGTGGGTTGCCATTTCCTTCTCCAATGCATGAAAGTGAAAAGTGAAAGTGAAGTCACTCACTCATGTCTGACTCTTCACGATCCCATGGACTGCAGCCCACCAGGCTCCTCCATCCATACACTAAACCCCGCCAAATAGTTCTGGGATAGTCCTTTTTAAAAATACTAGAGAACCTACTTGATATATAGTAAATCTCATAGTGGTTTAGATTTTCTCTAATGACTGATGTTAGGCATCATTTTCTTTTTTATATTTGCCATTTATGTAGATTCTTTAAGTATTCAAAACATTCCCCCTTTTTTTCTTGATTGTTATTTTATTGAATTTTGAGACATTGTAGTCTAGATGCAAGACTTTATCGGATATGTGATTTGCAAACTTTTTCTCTCAGTCAATGGCTTGGAGTTTTATTCTCAATGATAAAGTGTTATTTATCATCTTTCAAAAAGCAAATTTTTTTGATAAGTCAAACTTATTGTTATTGCCTTTAAGTTTACCATACTTTTAGTGTTGTAGTTAAGAAATATTTGCTTAAACCAAGACAAAAGATTTTATTTCATCAAGTTTCTTTTAGAAATCTTACAGTTTGAGGTTTTATATTTGGAATTCACTGGTATTTTCCCTTTAAAGTTCCTCTTTTCACTTTTTAAAGTTTTACAGGCTTCCCTGATAGCTCAGTTGGTAAAGAATTCACCTGCAGTGCAGGAGACCCCGGTTCAATTCCTGGGTCGGGAAGATCCCCTGCAGAAGGAATAGACTACCCACTCCAGTATGTTTGGGCTTCCCTTGTGGCTCAGCTGGTAAAGAATCTGCCTTCAGTGAAGGAGACGTAGGTTCAATCCCTGGGTTGGGAAAAGCCCCAGGAGAAGGGTAAAGGTGACTCACTCTAGTAATCTAGCCTGAAGAATTCTATGGATTGTATAGTCCATGGGGTCATGGGGTCGAACACAACTGAGACTTTCACTTACTCATTTTGGAGAATATCAAACATATTTGAAAATGGAAAAGATAGTATAATGAACCCCTATTACTTAGTCCTAAGAATTATTAACTTGCTACCAATTAGGCTTTATTCATACCCTAATCACTTTCCTTTCTTAGTATTACTTTAAAGGAAAATTGATGTCATATAATTCTATCTATAAAAATTTTAGTATATATTTCTAAAAAAGTTATTTTAAATCACAATACGATTATCATACCATAAATATTTAAATATAATTTCTTCATAGTATCAAATATCCTGTTAGTATTCAA
Source organism: Madoqua kirkii (assembly GCA_006408675.1). Lineage (NCBI taxonomy): Eukaryota > Metazoa > Chordata > Mammalia > Artiodactyla > Bovidae > Madoqua > Madoqua kirkii. Next base: position 1,132 of record SJYC01013484.1, on the reverse strand, counting down.
ATTTCCACATGTCTCAAAAATCTCCTTTCAATCGATGCAGTGTATGGAGCTATAGCTCCATTTTATAAGTATTATTATTGTTTTTTTACTATTTTAATTTATGTATTTATAACTTGAAATATAGTTGACATATTATGGTATAGGTACAATACATAGTCATTCAGAATTTTTAAAGGCTGTATTCCATTTATACTTATTATAAAATAATAACTGTATTTCCTGTTTTGTATCATATATCCTCATAGCTTATTTCATGCCTATAATTCCCTACGGATATTGCTCCTCCCCACTTTCCCTCTCCCTACTAGTCACCACTAGTTCGTTTCTTTTGTGTTATACTCACTAGTTGGTTGTATTTATTAGATTCCACATGTATGTGACATCATATAGCATTTGTTTTTCTCTGTCTGACATACTTCACTCTACAACAGTTTGGTTTTCTCCAACTTTCCGCCTGTGAATTCTCTAACCTGAAGAATAGTGAGCTTCCTATAAGTTTTAGACATTGCAACTCTACAACTGGAGCTGCCCTCACTGCAAAATTACACAAATGAAAACATTGCTTTGTTTCTTCTAAAAAATCTGTGTTCATACACTATGAGAAGATTCCCTCCATGCAGCTAATTGATATCTTCACATCCATCATCTCACATTTTGCTTTTGTTTTGGTGAGACATTTACTTCTACTAGTAGCAAATTTCACATCCAGTGGACCATTAAACAATGCCACAGTTAAGAACATTGACCCTCTGCACAGTCAAAAATCCCAGTAAAATTTACAATCTGCCCTCCAGATCTTCAGTTGCTCTAGATCCTAAAATTCAGCCAACCACAGATCATGAAGTACTGCAGTGTTCACTACTAAAAAAAAAAAATCTATATGTGAGGGGACACAGACATTTCAAACTTATGTTGTTCAAGGGTCAGATTTGTATGTATATGGTACCATCAAATATCAGTTCAGTTAAGTCACTCGAGTCACTCAGTCGTGTCCAACTTTTTGCGACCCCATGAATCGCAGCATGCTAGGCCTCCCTGTTCATCACCATCTCCCGGAGTTTACTTAGACTCACGTCCATCAAGTCCGTGATGCCATCCAGCCATCTCATCCTCTGTCGTCCCCTTCTCCTGC
>SJYC01013483.1:0-28654 GCA_006408675.1 Madoqua kirkii | reverse complement strand
GAAGGACTGATGCTTAAGCTGAAACTCCAGTACTTTGGCCACCTGAGGTGAAGAACGAACTCATGGAAAAGACCCTGATGCTGGGAAAGACTGAAGGTAGGAGCAAAAGGGGATGATAGAGGATAAGATGGTTGGATGGCATGACCGACTCTATGGACATGAGTTTGAGCAAGATCCAGGAGTTGATAATGCACAGGAAAGCCTGGTGTGCTGCAATCCATGGAGCCACAAAGAGTCGGACACGACTGAGTGAACTGAACTGAACTTCCTCCCCAGTAAGGGCTGAGGAGCCGAGTGGATGTGATGGGTGGTGATCTGCCACATTCACCATCTCTTACAGTAAACAAGGGATTAGTATGTGAAAAAATAAAGAAAGCAAGATTGGCCCCAGATTGTTAGATGCATATGAAAGAAATTATTTCAGCAAGCCCAGACACTTGCATCTTCCGATACATAGATCACTAAATCTCTTCATGTGAGTGATTTGTTTTCTCTTAATGAACAGCAATCTTTTAGTATTCAGATTATCTGCCCCTTATTGCAAATTTGTGTATAGCCTGGTTCTTTCACTGGCTCCTTCTCCGCCTTCTCAGAGTCTGCTTTCTCAGGGTCATCTAAGACATTATCTCCCAGGCTTGCATCCTAATATTCACACTGAATAAAACCTAACTCTCAACTTGTAGGATGTATGTATTTTTTTAATCAACAGGTTCCATATGCCTCTTGCCTGGACCACATCTATCTTCATTCCACTCCCATCTGTCTTCACTCCTACATAACTTTTCTGCTACAGCCGCTTCATGGTCTTCAAAACAGTTCTCATCATGTTCAAACAAACCTTTAGTGGCTCCTGGCTGTTTAGTGACCAAAATCCAGAGTCCCTGCTATGGATCCAAACCACCATGCCTACCCTTCTGCCTTACTCTCACTGACACACTTTTATTCCAAGTTCTTCAAGCTGCTGGCAATGGCTTATTAAGAAGGCTTTATGGGATGTCCCTGGTGGTCCAGTGGCTAACCCTTTGAACTCCCAATGCAGGGGGCCTGGGTTCAATCCTTGGTCAGGTAACTAGATCCCACATGTCACAACTAAGGCCCAGCATAGCCAAGTAAATAAGTATTTTAAGAAGGGGTGAGGGGTATCAACACTTTAAAAAAGGAGGTCCTAAAAATCAATTAAGTGTATTGTGATCAGTATTTTTAATGAGGTGCACAGAAAATGGCAAATATGCACTCATATTTGGCTTCATCCCCTGGAAAAGGGAATGGCTACCCACTCCAGTACTCTTGCCTGAGAAATCCCATGGACAGAGCAGCGTGGCAGGCTACAGTCCATGCGGTCACAGAGTCAGACACAACAGAGCGACTAACCCTTTCACTTTTTCCTTAAAGCAGGCTCTGTGCTAAATCCTTTACATTAGACTCACAGATGAGGACACTAGGACATCATGAGTTTAAATAAGTTGCCTAAGGTGATTAAGCCAAACTTGACCCCGGGCAGCCTGGGGGCAGAGGCCATATCCCTAACCACCATGCAGTATGGCCTCCTGTGCTATAGAACTATATGGAATACAAGAGAAAATCCAGGTGCGCTGCTTCCATAAGGGTAACTATTTTATGAAGGTCTGTTGCAGATGAATGTAAATACATACACACACAAGAATAACAGAGAATGTGCCACCTTGAGTACACAGTATAAGAGTGTCTTATTGGTACTTAAAGTCAAAATGTGTGAAACCCATTCTTGCAGCCAAACTGAAGGATTCTCCAGTGGTTCCCTCACACTTCTCTGCCTCCATGCCTTTACCCACTCTGATCCCAGCACTTGAAATGTCTTTCCTTATCTTCTTCCACCAACACATCTTCAATCCAGTACAGTCTCCTCCACAAAGCCCTTCATAGTTCTTCTCTCCATTCTGTCACTAAAGTAGAACTTTCTCAAGGACTTGCATATATTAATGTCATGCTTTCTGATTGAGCCTCATCCTCCCAGAAGTTTTCACTCTTCAGTTCAGTTCAGTTTAGTTCTGTGGCTCAGTCATGTCCGACTCCTTGGGATCCCATGAATTGCAGCACGCCAGGCCTCCCTGTACATCACCAACTCCCAGAGTTCACCCAAACTCATGTCCATTGAGTCAGTGATGCCATCCAGCCATCTCATCCTCTGTTTTCACCTTCTCCTCCTGCCCCCAGTCCCTCCCAGCATCAGTCTTTTCCAATGAGTCAACTCTTCACATGAGGTAGCCAAAGTACTGGAGTTTCAGCTTTAGCATCATTTCTTCCAAAGAACACCCATGATTGATCTCTTTTAGAATGGACTGGTTGTATCTCCTTGCAGTCCAAGGAATTCTTAAGAGTCTTCTCCAACACCACAGTTCAAAAATATCAATTCTTCGGCGCTCAGCTTTCTTCACAGTCCAACTCTCACATCCATACATGATTAGTGGAAAAACCATAGTGTTGACTAGATGGACCTTTGTTGGCAAAGTAATGTCTCTGCTTTTCAATATACTATCTAGGTTGGTCGTAACCCTCCTTCCAAGGAGTAAGCATCTTTTAATTGCATGGCTGCAATCACCATCTGCAGTGATTTGGGAGCACCCCCTCCCCCAAAATAAAGTCTGACACTGTTTCTACTGTTTCTTCATCTATTTCCCATGAAGTGATGGGACCAGATAATACTTACTCCCCCTCAATTTGATAGTTTTCTTGGTCTTCAACTTCTTTCTGTGTCAGTTCAGGGCAGTGGGAAGTGTGGTTCCCAGACCTACAGCTTCAGCACCAGATGAGAACTTGTTAGAGATGCACATTCTCAGGTACCACCCATCACCTACTGAGTCACAGATTCTGAGGGTAAACAGCAGGAATGTGTGCTACAACAGGCCCTCCAGATAACTCTGCTGTTTGCTCAAATGTGAAAATCATTGGCTTAAGAAAAAAAAAATAATTCTTATTCAATATCAGAAGAGTTTCCTCCATGAATCTGGGCCAGTTGATGCAATGTGATGTTAATAAGGACAAGGTCATGGGATCAACCTCATGGATGCAGGTCGGAGATATTTCTCACTTATATATGCTGATCTCTAATTTTAGCTTTTGTGCAATTGTAGGCTATTTAGTCCTAAGAGAAACAATGGATGCTTCAGTGCTCATCTGTCCCCTGCTCAAGGCTAACTTGCAGCTCTAAATGATTACTGCACAGCCCTGGCTCATTTGAGGAGCCAGGCCTGGGCCACGTGCTATCAGCACTCAGAAGCAGGCAGTAAAAGCAAATCTAGGAATGGACAAGGATATGGTCAGAGGCCAGGAGAATCTGGGCAGAATACCAGTCTATAAGGCAAAAGCATTTTCGAAAGTATAGCCAAGACAGATTGAAAATGATTCCCAAAGACAGAAAACTGGTCAATCACTTGTAAAAGAGTGAAACTAGATCACTTTCTAACACCACACACAAAAATAAACTCAAAATGGATTAAAGATCTAAACGTAAGACCAGAAACTATAAAACTCGAGGAGAACATAGGCAAAACACTCCGACATAAATCACAGCAGGATCCTCTATGATCCACCTCCCAGTATACTGGAAATAAAAGCAAAAATAAACAAATGGGATCTAATTAAAATTAAAAGCTTCTGCACAACAAAGGAAACTATAAGTAAGGTGAAAAGACAGCCTTCTGAATGGAAGAAAACAATAGCAAATGAAGCAACTGACAAACAACTAATCTCAAAGATATACAAGCAACTTATGCACCTCAACTCCAGAAAAATAAACAATCCAATCAAAAAATGGGCCAAAGAACTAAATAGGCATTTCTCCAAAGAAGACATATGGATGGCTAACAAATACATGAAAAGATGCTCAACATCACTCATTATCAGAGAAATGCAAATCAAGACCACAATGAGGTACCACTCACACCAGTCAGAATGGCTGCCATCCAAAAATCTACAACCAGTAAATGCTGGAGAGGAAGTGGAGAAAAGGGAATCCTCTTACACTGTTGGTGGGAATGCAAACTAGTACAGCCATTATGGAAAACATTGTGGAGATTCCTTTAAAAATTGCAAATAGAACTGCCTTATGACCCAGCAATCCCACTGCTGGGCATACACACTCCCATTAGGTTCATCAATTTTCCTATCAAGTTAGGGGTGGAAATTACTGGGTTTACACAGGTGCAGCCTGCTATCCCCTTGCTTCGAACCCATGCAATGAACCTTTCATGTCCCACTCTGAGACTTCAGTTATGCTGTGAAATGGCTATGAAAATGGATCAATGCTCATCTATGACTAATACAGTTTTAAAATGTAATGCCCCAGTTCAGTTCAGTCACTCAGTTATGTCCAACTGTTTGTGACCCCTTGGACTGCAGCATGCCAGGCCTCCCTGTCTATCACCATCTCCCAGAGTTTACTCAAACTCATGTCCTTTGAGTCAGTGATGCCATCCAATCATGCCATTCTCTATCATCCCCTTTTCCTCTCACCTTCAGTCTTAGCCAGCATCAGGGTCTTTTCAAGTCTCAGTTATGTCCAACTGTTTGTGACCCCTTGGACTGCAGCATGCCAGGCCTCCCTGTCTATCACCATCTCCCAGAGTTTACTCAAACTCATGTCCTTTGAGTCAGTGATGCCATCCAATCATGCCATTCTCTATCATCCCCTTTTCCTCTCACCTTCAGTCTTAGCCAGCATCAGGGTCTTTTCAAGTGAGTCAGCTCTTCGCATCAGTTGGCCAAAATATTGGAGTTTCAGCTTCAACATCAGTCCTTCCAAAGAACACCCAGGACTAATCTCCCTTTGGATGGACTGGTTGGATCTCCTTGCAGTCCAAGGGACTCTCAAGAGTCTTCTCCAACACCACAGTTCAAAAGTATCACTTCTTCGGTGCTCTGCTTTCTTTATAGTCCAACTCTCACATCCATACATGACTACTGGAAAAACCATAGCTTTGACTAGATGGACCTTTGTTGGAAAAGTAATGTCTCTGTTTTTTAATATACTGTCTGGGTTAGTCATAACTTTTCTTCCAAGGAGCTAAGTGTCTTTTAATTTCATGACTGCAGTCAACATCTGCAGTGATTTTGGAGCCCCCCAAAATAAAGTCTGGCACTGTTTCCACTGTTTTTCCATCTATTTGCCATGAAGTGATGGGACCCGATGCCATGATCTTAGTTTTCTGACTGTTGAGCTTTAAGCCAATGTTTCACTCTCCTCTTTCACTTTCATCAAGAGGCTCTTTAACCAAAGAATGGTCAAACTACCCACACAATTGCATTCATCTCCACACTAGTAAACTAATGCCCAAATGCCCAAAACACAGTTCAAAAATATCCTCAGAAAGTCCCATGGGACTGTGTATCTAAGTACCATTATCTTGTAGCAATGGTCAGCTCAATAATGCCTATTTTGTATTAGTTCTTACCCACTTTTGTGCTTCAGGACACATTTGCCACTCCTGCTCCTTGGGGTCATATTTCAAAGATAATGATCTACATGTAAGTCCTTGTCTCCAGCTCTGCTTTCAGAGAACTCAAGCTTAGACTAATTTGATTTATGCCTCAAGCGACCCTAGTTAGCAGACCTTTAGAATGAGATTATAAAGCTGGATAAACCACAGGTCAGACAGCAAAGTGGACATACTTCTTGATGGTAAGTGGGATGGTGAAACCACTTATACTGGATAGCATCACAATTACCATGATTCTCATCCATGGATTGTGAAGTGATGCAAAATAGTTGTGTATTGACTGTGGCCCTTGAACAATATGGGCAAGGTGTTACTACATGTATATTGAGTTGGCTGGTGTTTATTAACTCATAAGAAAACATTGAATAAAGGAGTATCAGGATCAAGTCAGTCATCTACTGATTCAACAAACTCAGATTCAAGTAGCCTCTAGGTCACCTTTTAAAGAGACCCTCGTTTACTACATCTGCATATAAGATTATACAGTTGATTCTTAAACAACCTGGGAGTTAAGAGAGTTGGCACTCCTCTCAGTGGAAAACCTGTCTATAAGTTTACAGGCCTTTTGCATTCAGCCTTCTGCATTCGCTGATCCAAACAACCACAGATTGTGTAGTATTATAGTACGTATTTATTGAAAAAAATCCATGTGTAACTAAACCTCCACAATTCAAATTTGTGGTGTTCAGAGTCAACTGTATTTAATATCAGTTAAACCAGTTAAAAGGATTTAATGTGCTGTGCTTAGTCACTCAGTTGTGTCCAACTCTTCACAACCATAGCCTGCCAGGCTCCTCTGTCCATGGGGATTCTCCAGGCAAGGATACTGGAGTGGGTTGCTGTGCCCTCCTGCAGGGGATCTTCTCAACCCAGGTTTCAAACCTCTGTCTCCCTCATTGCAGGCAAATTGTTTACCATCTGAGCCACCAGGGAAGCCGGAAAAGAACTTAATAGAATTACTCTAATATGGCACCTTCTACATTGAGAAAAGTTGCACATTGCAACAACTACTTTTCACGATAAGCCACAACACTTGATGTTTTGTTTTGTTTTCAGTTTTGGACACATACTACACCTATGAAAATTTCCTTCTCTCCCATTTATTATTCTAGAAGTTAACACATTTTTATCTGAAATTAAGATTAGTAAATATTTAAGCTTTGCAAACCAAATGCCTTCTGTTGCCACTACTCAACTCTGCTATTGATAGCACAAAAGGAACAATAGATGGTACATAAACAAATGGGTATGCTGCTGTTCCAATAGTATTTTTTTTTTTTAAGTAGCAGATTGCATTTGGCCCACAAGCCAGGTTTGACAGACTTTTATATTAATGGGTGACCTGTGAACTCTAAAGTGGGGTCCAGAGAAAGAAGCTGCTTTGTAATTCCAGGTCCAAGTTACAGGTTCAGACTAGGGAGAAGATTCTCAATTATGCAGGCCATATGACCCAGCATATCCAATGGTACTAACTTTATTTATAATGTAACAGATGCTAACTGGAGCCGCTGGCAAACTGCTAGAAGGCTTGTATTACACAGACCACATGCAGACCCTTACCTCAAAAGATACTGAATACTTCTTGATTTCTGCTATGGTACTTCTTCGACACCACTGTATATGAAACCCTGCCACATCCTAATCAGGATTCATGCATGTGTACCCAGGAAGTCCAGGGTAATTAATAGTTCCTGAGCCTACGTTAATAAATGGTACAGGAACTGAAGGTCAAAGGCTCTTGCCTTTCATCACCTGGCTAGGTAGTTCCAAGATGTATTTTATGAGACTTCCCAGAGGCAACTGTGGGAGAGTACTAGTTATCCTTAGTGATGGTCAACTCACTTATGCAGCCTTCTGTTTGCTTTCCCTTTGCATTTTACTTTTCTCATCTATCAGTTTTGCCTCCTGGGATTACCTTCCCCCAAACACCTGTATCCAGATATTTGTCTCAGACTCATTTAAGCAAAGCCCAATGTTAGATATTCTGTTAAAACTCATTTTAAATGCACAAGACAAAATTGCATTATTCTAATGTTCCAGATAAGAACAAGGGGATCTTATGTATTCATTTATTTAGAGGAAACAAAATATCTCCCCAAAACTAACTTAAAACACAACAACAACAAAATAAAGGCCTCTGAATCTTCTTTTCTTTCTCATAGGAAGGAATGATATATTTGAATATAGATTTAGAAATCAGACGTAACTAAACAACCAGTAAACTGAGCTGGTCAGCAGTGTTTGATATAATTTCAGATTTCATACATGATGCCTCTGTAGTTCTGCATAAAGAAGTTAAGTTCAGAGGCACTTTGTTTTTTTTACAGATGGAAATATAAATCAGTTATTCCTTTGAGAACTTTTCTACTTCCTCTAATCTTTTGTATGGCTTCTTTTGCTTAGCTTGTGGCAGGGAAAGTTAGGCACATTAAGGTAGAATATTCAGGAAAGAGACAACAGGAATAAAATACAGGAGCTTCTAACCCAGTTCATTTATTTTGAATCATAAGTGGTGTCATAGCATGTAGATTTACTTTTAACTTAGATGTAGAGGGGGAAAAAATCAAGATAAATGGTAATTCTTCCTCCTCTGTTTGCATATTTTTTGTTCTTTAATTCCCTAAACTAGAGATGCACTGAGTCTAACACAATGTGTCACTCTTAAGTGGTTTGCTACTTCTAGCTGTCACTTTTGATCAGAAGGCACACAGGTCTGGGGCATGAAACTTGCAAACAAAATTCAGGGAAATAAAAACAATTTCCATTTCCACTTAAAAATTCACAAATTGAAGGGCTCTGAACAGCATGGGGTAGTAAAAACATGTCTTTCATTTGTCTTGCTTCTACAGAAAATACAATTTGGAGAAGGAACAAATGTCAAAAATATATTTTTTGCCTCCTTGAATATTTGGGAATGCTGTGAAGAAATCACTTAATTTAAAAAGGACTATGAAATCTTATTTCTCTCCTGTCTTGGACCTAATGTGGCCAAAAAGACAATTATGTGAAATTTTAACACACTAGTTGATAGAAACATTTTGCATTATCTGCCCAAATAGGCTGAATTTTCAAAACGAAACACAGCTTTCAAGTTCCCCTTGGTTCTTGACTCTATAAATTAAGTGCTTTCTTACAACAGCTGTGACAGTGTTTGAGCTAATAAAAGCTGAAACAATACCTAGAATAAACAAATAATCAACATCTAATTTCATGGCTAGTTAAATCTCAGTTTGCTTTCTCTGTCTTCAGAATCTTGTCTGCCACAGTGACTTCTGTTAGAAATCATCAGATTATTAATTTTCAGTTTTTCTCTCTGGATCTTGGCTTTTCACCCCTCTTTTGCTCTGGGAGACAATTTTTTTTCATATTTGATGACTAAAAAGCCCCATGAGATAAAAATATATTTTATTATGTATGAATAATCATGGGCCTACTGATTCTACTTGTTTTAGAAAAAAAATATTTTTAAAAAATGTAATTCTCTGAATGCTTTAATATCACTCTGATCAGTTTTCGGTGACTTGTGTGTCAAATCCGGTCAACTGAACCCAACTAAAAGTTTAAAATGATTTCCTAAAAAGTGGTTGTGTAACTATCATAATGGTCAAAACCTAGAACCTGACTCTGGTGATAACATCAGATGCTGGTGATAATGTGGAGCAACACAAACTCACACCCACTGCTGGTAGAACTGCAAAATGGTACAGTCACTTTGGAAGACTCTGATGATTTCTTACAAAATTAAATGTTCTCCTATCTTAACTGACAGTACTGCTCTGTGATATTTACTCAAAGGAGCTGAAAACTTAAGTCTATTCTGAAACCTTCACAGAGATGTTTATGGAAACTATTCATAATTGATGAAACCTAGAAGCAACCAATGCTTCCCTTAGTAGGTGAATGGATAATAAACTGCAAAACATCCAGAAAGTGAACTATTAATCTGTGTTTAAGAGGAAGGAACTATCAAGTTATAAAAAGAGAAACTTAAATGCATATTACTAAGAAGCCAATCTGAGAAGGCTATACTGTATGAGTCCAGCTATATGGTGTTCTGGAAAAGACCAACTATGAAGATGATGAGAAGATCAAACCTATTGAATGTATATCATGTATGCATCTCAGTCACTTCAGTTGTGTCCGACTCTTTCGACCCCTGTGGACTGTAGCCCACCAGGCTCCTCTGTCCATGGGATTATCCCGGCAAGAAGACTGGAGTGGATTGTCACTTCCTCCTCCAGGAGATCTTCCTGACCCAGGGATCTAGCCCATGTATCCTGTGGCCTGCATTGGCATGTACATTCTTTACTACTGAGCCATCTTGGAAGCCTAAAGGTACAGCACTGAGTGAATTCTAAGGTAAACCATGAACTACGGGTGATGTGTCAATGAAGGGTCATCCTTGTTTTTAAAAAAGTGAATCATTCCAGTGGAGGTATATTCAGAATGGAGGAGGCTATGCTTATATGGTGGCAGAGTTTATAGGAATAGGGTGTATTTTCCTCTTAATTTTGTTGTAAACCTAAAAAAATGCTCTAAAAAATAGTCTTTAAAAAAATTTTGACTGGGCAAAAAGTAAAGGTTGGGGAGATGGTATGTAGAGACGATAATAAGAGAAGTAAGAATTTGTAATTAGAAGATACTGCATTACCAGTTAGCAGCTTGGTGATCGTGGCAGATCTCTTAAACTTTCTGGATTCCACTTCTGCATCTGTCATATGAGACTAATAATACTTGTCCCCTTAGGTTTCTCAAGGAGAATGTAAGACAATATATATATGACTGCATATGTTATCTATTATTACTCAGATTATATACTCTTTTTCATAAAGTATATCTAATTATAGGAAGGTTGTGGTTTTAGTCGCTGTTATGTCTGACTCTTGTGATGCCATAGACTGCAACCTGTCAGGCTCCTCTGTCCATGGGATTCTCTGGGCAAGAATACTGGAGTGGGTTGTCATTTCCTTCTCCAGGGTATCTTACTGACCCAGGGATCAAACCCAGGTCTCCTGCATTACAGGCAGATTCTTTACCAGCTGGGCTACAGGGAAGCCTCAGTTATAAGATAGCTTATAAAATAATAGTGATGTATTACAGATTAATTATGCATTGGAATCAACTGAGATTTTTCTTCTGTTTTAGAAAGCTATTCAATGACTAGTTGTTTACTTATAATTCAGACTGTGATACATTTTAGAACTGAAAAATTTTATTCAATATCATCTACTGATTTTGCTATAAGTGAGAAGAAAGGAAAATCTACTTTCCAACCTGGTCCTGAGGTCATGTTTAAGCACATAAATAGGAAGCCAGGTTCTTTTGTTTGGATCAACGAAGAGCACAGAGACTCAATATATCTGTGTTCCATCCTCTTATGTTTAGGGACCTTACTTTAGTTTTCTTTTAGCCCAACAGTTTCCCCTGAGATCTAGAGATCTGTAATAGCAATGACTATAGGTCAAGAGTTCTCAGAAACAAAATGTCTTGGTAATATTAAAGGATAAGAAAAATAAAACTTTTTCAAAAGGAGATTCTGAAAAGGACTTTGGAATAAATATAAAATGCACTGTATTCAATCTTCTTTAGACTTGTCCTTGAAGACTATACTTGGATTATGATTTCAGTTTCAACTTCCACCCAGAATTTGTTTCCACAAGTTTTTCATGGAAAAAAAAAAGTATATCTTTTGCCTAAAATGAAGAAGTGTATCTGGTGTGACTTCTCTATGGAAAGAAACATGGCTGTAAAAGGAGGAAAAAGAAGAGGAACCCAGAATATCTTGGGCTATAAAGTAAAGAAAAAGTGATGAAGACATGTCAAAAGGATATAAGAGCCAGCTTGAAGTATCTACCACAGGCCAAATGTAGGACAATTTAAAATCAAACTAAATATCATTAATGGGTTATATATCATGGAAAACAAAAATAAACAATAAAACCAGAATCCATGTGTCTGTGCTCTCATAAATAAGGGGGAAATTGGAAGTTTAATGAAATAGGGATATTTGCTTAGTTTCAAAGTACCTTCTCACAGAATGCATATTAGTCCCAAGTAAATAATGAGTAACTTTATAATGATGGTGGACACAATTTTAATCAGTTGATCAAAGCAACCATCATCAATAACTAGGTAAGTTAAAATACTTTTCCATGCTATAGCCTTAATCAAGAAAACAGTATCCTATGTAAATACTTTCTGAGGGATATGAGCCTATTCTAAGTAGAAGGATATACTAGAAAATAGTCAGTAGCATTTAAAGATGTCAAGATCATAAAAACCAAGACCAAGAAATTGTTAAAGATTGAATGAAACTAAAGAGGCACAATATTTAAATGTATTATGGTTCTCTGTGTGATCCTTTTGCTATAAAGAAATTATTGGGGTGACAAAGCCCAAATGACTACTCAGATATCAGTAATGTAGCAATGGTCATATTTTGGTTTTGATGGTGATATTCTGGTTACTTAGGAGAATGTGTTGTTTGTAGGGAAGACACACTAAAATATTCAAGGGCTGTAGAGCCATAGAATCTCAAATATCATCAGGGAAAAATGTCTTTGCACTGTCCTTGTGACTTGTATGTAAATTTGAGATTGTCATTTATCTACGACTCTATTAAAAACCAGTCCTTAAAGTCAGTAGTAATTAAACCACAGAAAGGACTTTGCTAATTTTAATGACTCCTCTTTTTTGAGCTACAAAAATGAAAATCCTGAAGAATTATAGAGGGAAAAATAAAGTTTTTATCATATCTTTCCTCCCTCCTAATCCACTCTCCAGGGATGAACACTATTGGTGCCCTGGAACGTATCCTTCTTGATCTTTTCCTTTACATTTACTGGTAAGAAAATGAGCAATATATTAATAGTTAAGACCATACCATGCAGCAAACCAGACTGACTGAGTTCAAATTCCTTTGCTTATTAGCATTTCTGCAAATATGAGCACATTTTTCAACTTCTTCTTGCAGAAATGTATTTCTGCAGCAGGCTGATAACGGTGTCTACCTAACTCATTGGGTATAAAGACTAAGTCATATAATACATGTGAAGACTCTAGAAGTATGCTTGGCTATAACAATCTTGCTTGGTTTTTACCTTAGGCAAATGTGTCTAGTTTTATATATATATATATATATATATATATATATACACGCACACACACACACACACACACACACACACACACACCAGAAAATGATGTCTAGATACTGTAAATTTTATTTCATAGTCAACCTACACTGGTTTTTATTTCAGTACAAATTATGATAATTTCCTAATTAAAAGTATAATCATATCTTTTATGTTCCAGAGGAGAGCTGATTAGATTATCACACTCAGTTCAAAATTCTGTAACTTTAGTGGTTATCCATTTTTTTCCACCAGGGACTCAAGGTTTTTCAAACTCAATAGCAGCTTCATTCATATTCATCTTTGGGGTAGTCCAGATAGCATCAAGATGTTCAACAATTTGAAGGCAAAATTATTCAGTTGGTGCCAGGCCATGGGCAAAGCTTGTGTGCTCAGATGTCAGGAGGTGTAACAGGGGAGCTGGCATTAGCAGAAGGGACCAAAAAGATGGGGAAAGGCTCCCCTTGAGTATGGAAGCTGGTGATAGTGATTGAGTTGAGGATCAAGTACCCAAAGAAATGGAATAAGAGTATATACTTATGATAGCTGAAGTCACTGATGCTCAAGGCAGCCTACAAAGCTAGCAGGAACCAGAGAACCTCACAGGCTTAAGAAGGAAGGCAGCAGGCCTCAGAATCTTAGCAAAGAAGGAGCAGAATCCAGTCTGGAAAAGTGGGCAGTGAACACAAGTAGACACAAGCAGCAGCTAGAAAATGTATCCTTTGAATACTACACCAAAATTCTCCTTGACTTCAGGACATTTCTTTGAAGGTGAAAACCAAATCCCAGCTTGTGTGAATCACCTAGAGCGAGAGAAAATGGACACGTTTAGTTGGACTTGAGGTACAAGGAGCAAGCAGGTTCTGAGAGCAGGAAGTCTAGAAACTATCATTAAAAAAAGCCAGTTATAACCACAATGAAACTCAATGATTTCCAAATATGCTTGATTTTTTAAACAATATATAGCTTGCAAGACAGAAATAACTTTATTGAAACATCATTCGGTCAGGGATTTTTATTTATTATTATTACTCTTTTGACCACAAAATCTTTGGCGGTCAAAATCTTTGGAGCACCAAAATCTTTGCCATAATAATAACAAAGTACTCCCTCTTCTAGGAAATAAATGTTGACAATACCATGCTGCTGCTGCTGCTAAGTCGCTTCAGTCGTGTCCAACTCTGTGCGACCCCATAGATGGCAGCCCACCAGGCTCCTCCGTCCCTGGGATTTTCCAGACAAGAGTACTGGAGTGGGGTGCCATTGCCTTCTCCGTGACAATACAGTAGGCAGTATTTAATTTGAAATTTGGTAAAAAAAAAAAAAAAAGATATCTTTGGTATATTGACAGTAAGCACATAGAGAAAAGAGGGAACTTCATTTAAAATTTTATTGCAGTATAGTTGATTTACCAGGTTAGTGTTAGTTTCAGGTGTATATCAAAGTGAATCATTTATACATATACAAATATCTAGTCTTTTTATATTTTTTTTGTCATATAGGTCATTGCAGAGTATTGAGTAGCATTCCTTGTTGTATACACTAGGTCCTTATTAGTTATATATTTTATATACAATAGTATGTATATGTCAATTCCAGTTTCCCAATTTATCCCTTCCACTCTTAGTAACTATTTTGTTTTGTTTTGGAGACAGTGAAGCAAGTAGGAAGGAAATATAACTAGGAGGCATGGTTATTAAGGATAGCTTTAACTAAGGTTTTTTCCTCCCTTGCTTCAGCTTCATGGCAAACAAAGTCAATAGCTGGCCACCATATTCTCTGCTCAAGAGATTACTGGGGTTACCACCATCACCCCCCATAGAAGCCTTCTATTCCTCTCCCTTCCCCATAGAGCAGGCACTTCACTTTTGATAAGTTTCCAGTCCCTTCACATTAGTAAATTTAGTCATCTCCAAGCTCTAAGCATACTTTTGCACTAGCAGAGGGATGATTATTGCAACAGAAATAAAAATGTACATGATTCCGGTTATATCTGAATGGGTACTACCCTGTAAGATTGCTGTCTATAAATGCTATTTTGCAGTTTCATGACCTGTGTCTATAATCAGCAGCTCTGATAAGCTTTGCCTTCCTTATTGCTCTCCATTTCAATGTTCACATCTTTGTCATTCTTCTTAGGTATAACTTTTAACAGAGTACATTTTATACCTCATTTCACCCACATTTGCCCAAGTACAGGTAACTATTTCATTGTCTCGAACAGCAACACTCTGAACCTGGTCAGGTGTTACCGTAATATTAGCAAAATAATGTCCATCCTTTGCCTGCATCATGTGTCAGTATTTTACTTAAGACACAATTTTCAACATGTACTGCTGATCTTGAACCATCTTGATGAAGGAAATTACATGCTGAAGTTCAGTCTTCAAAGTTCTCTAATTATCAAAATAAGCTATAAATGACTAATTATTAAACCTATGCTCTCTCACACTCAACTTGTTTTCTTAGCAAACTTGGATAACCTTAGAACAGAGAGGTGAGTTATATTAACTATAATGCATCAATTGATGTTTCATGCCAGTTGCCCTCCCCCACCACCCCCCAACAATGGAACCAAGGAAGCAGGGATATTCAACAATTTTCATACAGCATTTTCCATCTAGAATTTTTGTTCTGAGCTGGAGGTAAAACTTAACAGTTAGGTCTCACAAAACTGGGCAGTTTGGAACAAATTAAAAAAAAAAAAGATTCTGAGAATAGTTTATTTATAAAAGAATGCCAGCAAAAAACTAGAATTTTAATTGGAATTGGAATTCCACCCAAATTATAGGTCAGTGAAATTAAAATGTATATCTCTGTGTGTGTATATATATATATATGTATATATTTATAGATGCATATGTTTGTTCTATGTATATATATAAAACCATAAATGTAGATATATAAAACTCTATAAACTTCTCTGTAAAACTATATATATATGTAGAACTTCATTGACACTTTCCCTCTAAAAATATCACATATCACTCCATTTAGCTGTTTTAAAATATCTTTCAATAATTTTTTTGAATTAAAATAATAGTGCCCAAATATAGGTAGAAGAATGAGAAGACCCAAGAGCTGGCAGACATTTCAAGCAAAGTTCCCATGGGACTTTTGTGGGGCATCTAATGCTTGTGCCTATCCATGCGTCTTACTGGACTGCTGGGGAAACGTCATTTTGTTCCTCACATACTCAATGAAGCATGAGTGACAGGCTCATAGTTTTAGGTTATAGTAACTGAGAACAGCCCTGAAAGATTAAGACCTTTAATTAGAGACAAAGATAGAGAGCAGAACTCCTGTGATTTTAATAAGCAACTCCAACAACCAAGTCATACTTAATAAACACATAGATATGTATTGGTGATTGACTGGATTAGTGAATCTAAATTTGTTACACAACTCAATTCATTTTTAGCATGGGTTTTAAGATGCATATTCTTGCTATGTTAAAATCCCTTTGGTCAAAAAAGTTAAGCCCCCAAATGACACAGATCTAGTGACTTAAAAATAAGTCTAGTCCATACTAGTGATGTTTAGGTAACTTTGCTTAGATGCAAGGCCCTTAAACCTATCAATTACTCTGAGTTTTTTGGTCAGTAGGGAAAGATCACTTTTTCTCCAAAGGGTTTTAATAACCTTAACCAAACACAATCTATTCTATTATTCTTATCCAAGTAGAATTATCCTAACTATCCTTAAAAACACTAAGCAAGGAATAGATTCAGGATTAGGACAGCCAGAACATGCTATCATACCTTTGCAATGTACTTTTATATTTCTTTAAGGAAGAAAATACAAAGGATAAAATCTTGATTCCCAGATATGTCAAGAGAAAAACAGTTACATTTGTGTTCTTAACCTGTACTTTGCCACAACCCTCTGCTCTGTAGCTCTAGAACAGGTCAATTTGATTATGTGATAGTAAATAATGATTTAGGGAAGTCAGCAGTTTGAAGGAAGCCAGAAAACCAGAAACTGTATCTGTTTTAAGGGTCATGGAAATAATACAGAATTTGGAGTTGGAAACATTATGGTTCAAATCACATCTCTTTTACTTATTTGCTACTTAATCTTTTTAGGATGCAAAGTGTCCAGTGCAATGGAGACACATTCTGTGAGGACTAAATTAGCACTTTCAGTATATTTTAATACTATCTGAGTGTTCTGTATAGCAGCCAACAGCTACTTGCACTAATTGAGCACTTGAAATGTGACTAGTCTGAATTACCATATACTATCAATATCAAAAACACCCTGTATATTGGGAGTGAAATGAAGTGAAAGTCAGTCATGTCCGACTCTTTGCTAAACAGTCCATGAAATTCTCTAGGTCAGAATACTGGAGTGGGTAGCTTTTTCTTTCTCCAGGGGATCTTCTCAACCTAGTGATCAAGCCCAGCTCTCCCAAGTTGCAGGTGGATTCTTTACCAGCTGAGTACATTGGGAGACTTAGTACTGAAAACAAAATTAATGTCTCATTCCTAATGTTTTATATTGATTGCATTTGGAAATGACATTTTAATAATATTTGACATATATCTAAACTTAATTTTACTTTTATTTACTTTATTAACATAGCTACTAAAAAATTAAAAATATAAATATTTCTACTGTAAAGAATTGCCCTATATGAATATTTTGCCTTTCTTCTCCCCTCTAGACTAAAATAGGAGAAGGCAATGGCAACCCAGAGGAGTCTGGTAGGCTGCAGTCCATGGGGTCACGAAGAGTCAACATGAGTGAGTGACTTCACTTTCACATTTCACTTTCATTCATTAGAGAAGGAAATGGCAACCCACTCCAGTCTTCTGGCCTGGAGAATCCCAGGGATGGTAGACAGTTTCCTAAAAAAGCATTTTTTTTATTTTTTAATAGGCAAATTCAAACCAATCTTGCTTGATTTTCTATCTCATTTATTACCTGTAGTTCCGTATAACATTTGTTTTTGTCTCACTGTATCATATAACCCATGGGTTGAAGGAGAAATTACAAGAAAAATTAGAAGTTATATTGAACTAAATGAAAGTTTGAAAACAGCACATATTCACATCTGAGGAACGTATTTTATTTAGTTCCTAGAAGGATATTTATAGCATTATATGGAATAGAAATTCTAAAATAATCTAAATCTGTACCTCAAAAATCACAAAGAGGCAATTAAAGTCAAAGGAAGCAGAAGAAAGGGGATAGAAAATTTTAAGTGAATAGATATCAGTTAAGTAATGGAGAAAAATAAAGGAAAATAAATGTACCTAAAATCTTATTTTTAGATGTGTATAAGAGACAGATATCTTAAATGAAAGTAGATGCTGTCTCTTATACACAACTTACAAACTAGCAAAACTAAAAAAAAAAGAAAAAGATAAAGAAAAGAAAATAAATACCCTGAATCATTTACATCTATTATGTTAGTTGGGTTTGTAGTTTAAAACTCCACAAAGAAAATTCCAGATTCATGTGACTCCAGTGGCTAATTTCATCAAAAAAGAAATATCAATTTTATGCATACTTTAACAAAAACTAGAAGAGGAAATATGTGAAATGATGGATATGTTAGCTAACTCAGTGGAGGAAATTCTTTCACAATGTATACACAACAAGTTATCATGTTGTACACTTTAAATAGCTTACAACTTTGTGTTAATTATACCTCAGTAAAGCTAGAAAAAATCAAAAGGACAAACCGATATCCTTTATGAACATAGAAATAATATTTGCTAGCTAACTGGGTCCAGCAATATTAAAGGAGTAACTTATGACCAAGTATAGAGTTCAAAGATTTTTGACCAGTTTCCAGGAATTCAAATTTAACTTAACATTATAAGTGATTATTATAATTCAGAATATTAATAGAAAAAGAAAGTAAACATATTAAATTGTAACAACAGAGCCAGAAAATACTTTATCAAAATGTAACTCCCACTGATGATAAACAATAAGCACAGCGTAATAATCTGTGACAGACTAGCTAACATTGTACTTAATGTGGAAAGACTAAATGTATTCACCTAGGACAGAGGAAAAGTCAAGTGTATTCCACTCTCAGCATGCGTATTCCACTCTCAGCGTTTGTATTCAACATTGTATTGAGGCCCTAATCAATGCAATGATATAAGAAGATAAAAAAAGTGTGTAGGTAGAAAAGAAGCAGAAAAATTACCTTTATTCATAAACAACATAATTCTAAGGAATCCTTAAAAAGAAACAAAGTAAAAATTTATATATGACTTGAACAGAGACTTCACTAAATGTGGCATATTAATTGCTTAAAAATTAATTACAGATTTCATTGACTGTAGCCTGCCAGTCTCCTCTGTCCATTGACTCCTGCAGGCCAGAATACTAGAGTGGGTAGCTATTCTCTTCTCCAGGGGATCTTCCCAACCCAGGGATAAAACCCAGGTGTCCTGCATGGCAGGTGGTTTCTTTACCATCTGAGCCAACAAGGAAGCCCAAATATGACATATTAATTGCTTTAAAAAACACATGCAAAGATGCTCCGCGTTATTAGGCTCAGATGGTAAAGAGTCTGCTTTCAATGAAGGAGAGGAGACTTGGGTTTGATTACTGGGTTGGGAAGATCCCCTGGAGAAGGGCATGGCAATCCACTCTGGTATTCTTGTTGGAGAATCCCATGGA
Source organism: Madoqua kirkii (assembly GCA_006408675.1). Taxonomy (NCBI): domain Eukaryota; kingdom Metazoa; phylum Chordata; class Mammalia; order Artiodactyla; family Bovidae; genus Madoqua; species Madoqua kirkii. Next base: position 9,402 of record SJYC01013483.1, on the reverse strand, counting down.
CAGAGAGAAGCCTGGTGGGCTACAGTCCATGAGGTTGAATAGAGTTGGACACAACTGAGCACCTAACACATAGTTGATGCACATAAAATCTACTATGCCATACCCATATACCACATAAGCATCCTTTAGAATGGTTAAAATAAAAAAGAGTAACTATACAAAGTATTGGTGAATATGTATAGTAATTGAGAAACATTTCTGATAGAAGTGTAAGTGATAAAACCAGTTGGGGAAATATTTTTGCAAATTCTTGATAACTTTAAATACTGTTACTCTTCAGTCTTGGGACTTCCCTGATAGTTCAGTTGGTAAGAATCCACCTGCAATACAGGAGACCCTAGTTCAATCCCTGATTTGGAAAAATCCACTAGAGAAGGGATAGGCTACCCACTCCAGTATTCCTGGGCTTCCCTTGTGGCTCAGCTGGTGAAGAATCTGCCTGCAGTGCAGGAGAATGGGGTTCAGTCACTGGGTTGGGAAGATAAAGCTCATCAATCCTAATCCTAGGCATTTATCAAAGAGAAACAGGCATATAGACACACAGAAACTTATACATGTATATTCATAAGTTTGACTCATAATAATAAAAAACTGGTAATAACCAAATGTTCAACAGTAGATGGAGAAACAAATTTTGGTAATGTTTGTATAATAATTTATTACTCGGCAATAATCACATAGATGAATCTTTAAAAAAAAAAGAAAACAAAGTATGCTGAGTGATAGAAATCAGTAAAAAAGGTAAGTACTATATCAATCCTTGTATATGGAGTTCTAGAAAAGCAAACTGTAGTGTTAGAAGACAGATAAGTCTGTCCCTCATTTTAGGGTATATGTGAAGGGGTACCACAAATTTGATAGGTGATAGCAAATTTGATAGTAAAGATTCATAAATAAAATCATGTGGATACATTCTGTATTTTGAATGTAGTGATAATTTGTCAAAATTCACTGAAACATTTAAAATGTGTGCATCTACTTGCTTGTAAGGACTTCCCAGGTGGCACTAATGATAAAGAACCTACCTGCCAATGCAGGAGACATAAGAGACACAGGCTCCATCCCTGTGTCAGAAGAAGATCCCCAGAGGAGGTCACAGCAACCCACTCCAGTATTTTTCCTGGAGAATTCCATGGACAGAGAAGCCTGGCCAGCTACATACAGTCCATAGGGTTGCAAAGAGTCGGACACAATTGAAGAAACTTAGTATGCACATACACTTGCTTGTAAATCACACTTCACACTTTGCTATAAATTTTAATAGTGAAAATGAACTGGTTACTAGGGAGAGAGAATAGATTTGAATAAGGTAAATGAGAAAGGCACCTAGAGAGGAAAGCATATGGCATGTGTGGGGAGCAGTAATGAGTTCCATTTGAGTGGAACAAAAGAGAAATGTATAGGAATTTTTGCAACATAAACTGGAAAGTTAGAGTTAGAACATGCAAGATCATAGATACCAGAATAAACATTTCAAACATTATTTGTGAAACAATGAATGATGGGGCATCAGTTTGTTTGCCTTTCCCTTCCCTTCCCTTTCTTAACATTTGGAGTGACATCGCTCGGACATGTGGATAGGTAAGGCTTGAGCAAGCTATGGGAGAAAGAATGCCATGTTTCCTCCTTAAATGGTAGGATCTCTGGGTTGTCCGATTTGCATAAGCTCCCTGTCCATCAGTGGCAATGTTCATTTGTTTCTATCGTGTCAGCCTTTCTCAGTTACCATGTCAGTTACCATCAGCAGAGCTCTTAAACACATATGTTCACACAACCAAAATGGAACCACAATGGTGGGCTTTCAGCCTTCTTGAAATTCTTTAAAAAGCACTGGGTAAAAATCAAGTATTTTCAAATATATATATATTAGGCACTATTATTTAAGTCTTTCTTTCCAAAATAAGTGCCTTGAGATTTGGATGGAAATATGAAGGCTATGTCTGTTATTTATTCCCAACTCTCAAGCTTAATTTCCATGTGAAGAATCATAAGCATTGATCACATATACTGGAATACTGCGAAGGCTAAAAGACTTTTTATAAATCTATGAATCTGTTAAGCTCAATATTAAGTAAAACAATATTTTTCAATCCAGATGGCTAATTTGCATGGCTTCATTTAACACCTGACTTTTCCACACACATTTGCTTATTATAAAGACTGTTATAAAAAAATGTTACTTAAAGTTTTGACAGAAAAAAAAAAAATAACCTCCAAAAAAACTGCCTGCCGGATTTGAGTCATGTTATTCATGTTTCTAAAATGGAGAAAAGAGGTTTAAAGGATTTGGGGCTTTGAAAAGGCAGTGGCCTCTTCTGTACCCTCCAATGAATTAGTCTTCCCTTGGATTAACAAGCTATTAAAGTTGCAGATAGGAACATTTTAATATAAAGTCTTACCAGAGAAGTATAGAGTCAAAATTCAAGTAGAATTCTCAGTACGACTGTTATTTAATAGTTAAAACTATAATACAACATTTTTCAAAGGTTTTACAAGAAATAATAAAACATTTATAATAAATAAAATGTTTATATTGCTATGATATAGAATTTTGACATCACTCATTTCTTTTAATGTGTCACCAAGTGGACGTTCATGATCCTTGCCTTTGAGACTAAACCCTACCAATGTTATTTCCTATTTATATGTGACACTCCTGAAATTTATTTATTAATGATTATTTTAGTACATTTTTATAATCCCATATATTGCATCCAGCATTGAGTACTGGACTTTAACAGTAAAGTACCTTAGAAGCACTTTCTGAAGTAGTTCAGTTCAGTCACTCAGTTATGTCTGACTCTTTGTGACCCCATGGACTGCAGCACTCTAGGTTTCCCTGTCCATCACCAATCCCTGGAGTTTGCTCAAACTCATATCCATCTTGTCAGTGATGCCATCCAACCATCTCATCCTCTGTCATCTCATTCTCCTCCTGCCTTCAATCTTTTCTGGCATCAAGGTCTTTTCCAATGAGTCAGTTCTTCAACATTAGAAGAACTGGCCAAAATATTGGAGTTTCAGCTTCAGTCTTTCTGAAGTTGAGGTGATGAGATATTAGTACTGGTCATTTCCATTCCTTCTATATGAAATTTTCATTCTGCACTGCAGTGAATTACTACAGTCATTTTATAGTTATGACAATTGCTTTCTCCTGGGCAACTCAAGGTAGAAAAAAGACAGGCATTATTAAATAAAGGATGACATTTGAAATTTATAGAGATTTGCAAAGGACATTTGGGAAGAAATAGATCCTTAACTTTGATTTTCTCATTATTCAGAATGAAGCCGGAGAGATAGAGGCTGAGAGTTGAATTCTACTTCTCCAACTGAGTGTTGCTTAGGAGAACTACAAAGTCTCTTGACCTCAGTCTTGTCACCTATAAAATGATAAAAGCCTACTATACATAATAAAATCTTGTACAATAAATAAAGATAAGTTGTAAAATTTTCAAGCAAATTAAACATTATGTGTATCCAGTTCAATCACTCAGTAATGTCTGACTCTTTGAGACCCCATGGACTGCAGCATACCAGGCTTCTCTGTCCATTACCAGCTCCCAGAGTTACTCAAACTCATGTCCATTGAGTCAGTGATGCCATCGAACCATCTCATCCTGTCATCCCCTTCTCCTCCTGCCTTCAATCTTCTCCAGCATCAGGGTCTTTTCAAATGAGTCAGTTCTTTCCATGAGGTGGCCAAAGTATTGGAATTTCAGCTTCAATATCAGCCCTTCCAGTGAACATTCAGGACTGATTTCCTTTAGGATAGATTGTTTGGATCTCCTTGCAGTCTAAGGGACTCTCAAGAGTCTTCTCCAACACCACAGTTCAAAAGCATCTATTCTTTAGCACTCAGCTTTCTTTATAGTCCAACTCTCACATCCATACATGACTACTGGAAAAACCATAGTCTTGAGTAGATGGACCTTAGTTGGTAATGTCTCTGCTTTTTAATATGCTGTCTAGGTTGGTCATAACTTTTCTTCCAAGGAGTAAGCGTCTTTTAATTTCATGGCTGCAGTCACCATCTGCAGTGATTTTGGAGCCAAAAAATAAATAAATAAATAAAGTCTGCCACTGTTTATCCATCTATTTGCCATGAAGTGACAGATAACTATATGGTATCGGCATCAACAAAAAGTTGAAATAGTGAAGATGAATTGAGCCTTGGCTCCAGAATTATTAATTACTTGAGCTTGAAGAATTTTCTAAATTTCTCTGAGCCTTATTATTTTTGATAATAATTTCTTTTTATAGAATTTATGCTACATGCTGTTGCTTCCATTGTATCTAGCTCTTTGAAATGCTATGGACTGTAGCCTGCCAGGCTCCTCTGTTCATGGGGTTTTCCAGGCAAGATACGAGAGTGGGTTGCTATTTCCATCTCCAGGTAATCTTTCTGACTCAGGGATCAAACCTGTTTCTCTTAACATCTCCTGCATTGGCATTGGAGAATAGCTGAGGGATTTAAGTGTTACTCTACTTATAGAAACATATAAAATGGCTATTTTTTTTCTATAATAGCAATTTTAAGTTTTAAACAACACCCCCAACAAATGAAGTGGTTCTCTCATCTCTTGGTTCAAAAGAAAGGCAAACTCTTCAAACATACCTAAGGGAGAAAATGTAGTCAAAGTTCTTTATACTACTCTAATAATAACTACTTCTAGTTTTTTTTTCTCTCTTTAGGATAAGAATGAATACTTTATCAATGGTCAGGTTGGTGTATTTTCTTATAATAACCCATAATAAATGCTATCCGAGTATGCTGAAGTATCACTATACAAATTTAACCCTAAATTGTTTTTCCCTAACTACTTTTTGAAAACTAATTTCCATAATATATCTATGTCCCTTAATTGATCATCTCTTTCCCCCATTTTCTCTGTTTCTTCCGTTTTGTATACTTAGCAACCTAAACTGATTTTTTTCAATAGGTTAAAAATTATAATTTTCTACATAAATTAAAGAACAACTAAAAGATCAGCAGAATGCAGTTCAATTAGCCAATTTTTCAATAGTTAGTTAGTTCTAGAAGATGTTGTGTTAAGCTTCCAAGGTAAATTTTTAAAGTATAGACCTCAATATATCTAATTGTAGGTTTGAAAAAAAAACAAACAGTACCTATATTCTGGATGTTAGATACATTATATTTTGCTTATTTAGTTCTCACAATAATCCTCTAAAGTGTGCATTATTATCATACAGATGGGGAAACCAATGTTTAGAGACATTCCACAGTTTGCCCAAGGTCACATGACTAGGAAGTATATAATGCCATTTGAATAGAACCCAATTTGGCTTCATATTCTTTATTCTTTTAATTGTGCATTCTAACACATGACTTGGTTATGATTTTTCTGAAAACACCTTATTGATGCATTTTATTTGCTAAATATTTTTCAGAGACATTTCACAAAGGATATTGGTCTCTAGCTTTCTTATGGTTTTGGTATGCTTTTGGTATCAAATTTAATGCTGGCCTCATAAAATGAGTTGAAACATCTTTGCTTCTTTTATTATCTTGAAAATCTGTGTATAATATCTATTATTCATTCATTTGTTTGGTAGAATTGATATGTAAAGCTACCTGGACCTGGAGTTTTATTTGTGGGAAGTTTTTTAACTGTGCCTTTAACTCCAGAACAGATAAAGGGACATTTTGGTCATATATATCTTTTACATTGAATGAATTTTGGTATTTTGTGCCTTAAAGGACATTGGTCCACCATAAATAGTCACATTTATTGAAAATAAAATAACTCCTGATATTTTCTTATTTCACTTTCTATGTCTATAGAATCCAATATGCCCTTCTTTCAGATACTGGAAATTATTTTTCTCCTTTCTTTCACTGTCAGTCATTTATTTTGGTTACTATACTGGAAGTGGTCAAATGAGACGGCAAGGGTGAACGTCAACATTCTAGGAATCCGCGAACTAAAATGGACTGGAATGGGTGAATTTAACCAGATGACCATTATATCTATGACTGCGGGCAGGAATCCCTCAGAAGAAATGGAGTAGCCATCACGGTCAACGGAACAGTCTGAAAGCAGTAGTTGGATGCAATCTCAAAAACAACAGAATGATCTCTGTTCGTCTCCAAGGCAAACCATTCAAATTCACAGCTATCCAAGTCTATGGCCCAACCAGGAATGCTGAAGGAGCTGAAGTTGAACGGTTTTATGAAGACCTACAAGACCTTTTAGAACTAAAACCCAAAAAAGATGTCCTTTTCATTATAGGGGACTGGAATGCTAAAGTAGGAAGTCAAGAAACACCTGGAGTAACAGGCAAATTTGGCCTTGGAATGTGGAATGAAGCAGGGTAAAGACTAATAGAGTTTTGCCAAGAAAATGCACTGGTCATAGCAAACACTCTTTTCCAACAACACAAGAGAAGACTCTACACATGGACATCACCAGATGGTCAACACCGATAACATATAAAATGGCTATTTTTTTTCTATAATAGCAATTTTAAGTTTTAAACAACACCCCCAACAAATGAAGTGGTTCTCTCATCTCTTGGTTCAAAAGAAAGGCAAACTCTTCAAACATACCTAAGGGAGAAAATGTAGTCAAAGTTCTTTATACTACTCTAATAATAACTACTTCTAGTTTTTTTTTCTCTCTTTAGGATAAGAATGAATACTTTATCAATGGTCAGGTTGGTGTATTTTCTTATAATAACCCATAATAAATGCTATCCGAGTATGCTGAAGTATCACTATACAAATTTAACCCTAAATTGTTTTTCCCTAACTACTTTTTGAAAACTAATTTCCATAATATATCTATGTCCCTTAATTGATCATCTCTTTCCCCCATTTTCTCTGTTTCTTCCGTTTTGTATACTTAGCAACCTAAACTGATTTTTTTCAATAGGTTAAAAATTATAATTTTCTACATAAATTAAAGAACAACTAAAAGATCAGCAGAATGCAGTTCAATTAGCCAATTTTTCAATAGTTAGTTAGTTCTAGAAGATGTTGTGTTAAGCTTCCAAGGTAAATTTTTAAAGTATAGACCTCAATATATCTAATTGTAGGTTTGAAAAAAAAACAAACAGTACCTATATTCTGGATGTTAGATACATTATATTTTGCTTATTTAGTTCTCACAATAATCCTCTAAAGTGTGCATTATTATCATACAGATGGGGAAACCAATGTTTAGAGACATTCCACAGTTTGCCCAAGGTCACATGACTAGGAAGTATATAATGCCATTTGAATAGAACCCAATTTGGCTTCATATTCTTTATTCTTTTAATTGTGCATTCTAACACATGACTTGGTTATGATTTTTCTGAAAACACCTTATTGATGCATTTTATTTGCTAAATATTTTTCAGAGACATTTCACAAAGGATATTGGTCTCTAGCTTTCTTATGGTTTTGGTATGCTTTTGGTATCAAATTTAATGCTGGCCTCATAAAATGAGTTGAAACATCTTTGCTTCTTTTATTATCTTGAAAATCTGTGTATAATATCTATTATTCATTCATTTGTTTGGTAGAATTGATATGTAAAGCTACCTGGACCTGGAGTTTTATTTGTGGGAAGTTTTTTAACTGTGCCTTTAACTCCAGAACAGATAAAGGGACATTTTGGTCATATATATCTTTTACATTGAATGAATTTTGGTATTTTGTGCCTTAAAGGACATTGGTCCACCATAAATAGTCACATTTATTGAAAATAAAATAACTCCTGATATTTTCTTATTTCACTTTCTATGTCTATAGAATCCAATATGCCCTTCTTTCAGATACTGGAAATTATTTTTCTCCTTTCTTTCACTGTCAGTCATTTATTTTGGTTACTATACTGGAAGTGGTCAAATGAGACGGCAAGGGTGAACGTCAACATTCTAGGAATCCGCGAACTAAAATGGACTGGAATGGGTGAATTTAACCAGATGACCATTATATCTATGACTGCGGGCAGGAATCCCTCAGAAGAAATGGAGTAGCCATCACGGTCAACGGAACAGTCTGAAAGCAGTAGTTGGATGCAATCTCAAAAACAACAGAATGATCTCTGTTCGTCTCCAAGGCAAACCATTCAAATTCACAGCTATCCAAGTCTATGGCCCAACCAGGAATGCTGAAGGAGCTGAAGTTGAACGGTTTTATGAAGACCTACAAGACCTTTTAGAACTAAAACCCAAAAAAGATGTCCTTTTCATTATAGGGGACTGGAATGCTAAAGTAGGAAGTCAAGAAACACCTGGAGTAACAGGCAAATTTGGCCTTGGAATGTGGAATGAAGCAGGGTAAAGACTAATAGAGTTTTGCCAAGAAAATGCACTGGTCATAGCAAACACTCTTTTCCAACAACACAAGAGAAGACTCTACACATGGACATCACCAGATGGTCAACACCGAAATCAGATTGCTTATATTCTTTGCCACAAAAGATGGAGAAGCTCTATACAGTCAACAAAAACAAGACTAGGAGCTGACTGTAGCTCAGATCATGAACTCCTTATTGCCAAATTCAGACTAAAATTGAAGAAAGCAGGGAAAAACACTAGACCATTCAGGTATGACCTAAATCAAATCCCTTATGATAATACAGTGGAAGTGTGAAATAGATTTAAGTGCCTGGATCTGATAGATAGAGTGCCTGATGAACTATGGAATGAGGTTCATGACATTGTACAGAAGACAGGGATCAAGACCATCCACCAGGAAAAGAAATTCAAAAAAGCAAAATGGCTGTCTGATGAGGCCTTACAAATGGCTATGAAAAGAAGAGAAGTGAAAAGCAAAAGAGAAAAAGAAAGATATAAGCATCTGAATGCAGAGTTCCAGAGAATAGCAAAAAGAGAAGAAAGCCTTCTTCATTGATCAATGCAAAGAAATAGAGGAAAACAACAGAATGGGAAAGACTAGAGATCTCTTCAAGAAAACTAGAGATACCAAGGGAACATTCCATGCAAAGATGGGCTCCATAAAGGACAGAAATGGTATGGGCCTAACAGAAGCAGAAGATATTAAGAAGAGGTGGCAAGAATACACAGAAAAACTCTACAAAAAAGATCTTCATGACCCAGATAATCATGATGATGTGATTACTAATCTAGAGCCAGACATCTTGGAATGTGAAGTCAAGTGCACCTTAGAAAGCATCACTCTGAACAAAACTAGTGGAGGTGATGGAATTCCAGTGGAGCTGTTTCAAATCCTGAAAGATGATGCTGTGAAAGTGCTGCACTCAATATGCCAGCAAATTTGGAAAACTCAGCAGAGGCCACAGGACTGGAAAAGGTCAGTTTTCATTCCAATTCCAAAGAAAGGCAATGCCAAAGAATGCTCAAACTACCGCACAATTGCACTCATCTCACATGCTAGTAAAGTCATGCTCAAAATTCTCCAAGCCAGGCTTC